>BPLR01001938.1:0-85704 GCA_021605095.1 Caerostris extrusa
GTTACGTATTGCTGATGGCGATTGTGACAATGCGTCTCGCAAACGATAGTCGGCTGCCTGGTGAGAGAGGTTTTCCGGGTTTTCGCCCTCACTAAACGCAAAATGCGGGGCATTTACCCCTCAAAAGTACTCCCGGGAAGGCACTGCCCCCTCTTTCACCTGTGGGGGCAGTTCGTGGTATACGCGAGGCAGTTTGATGATCCATCCTCACTTTTCTATCTCGTAGAGAGCTACATAGTCCTAGATAAGGGGTGATGTGTGTGTGGAGAAAGAAAGTCATATATTAAACCGGGACCTACAGTTTTAAAGTGGATTCCGAAACACTAACAAGCATCCATGCCACCACCGGGACTGAACCAGAAGTTTGTGCATCGATCATCAGATTAGAAAATAGATATACACACACATAAAATTGTTTTTAATGTTTAAAAAGCTTTTTATCCAAATTTGATAAAATATAATTGCCTTAGTTAAACTCAAATTTTTATTCATCAAAAATTTAGTACTTGTATTCAGTGAATATGATACAAAAATTATATAAGCTGTGTACATCCAACGTAACTTACAGTTACCTCGAAATGAGATCAAGGGATTTAGCTCATGGCGCCATCTATGAACTATATGAGAATATGAAAATCATAGCTCAAATACATAACATAGCTCAAATCATAGCTAATTAGCTAATATTATGTTTTGAGCTAGCGATTAGCTCATAGCTAATCATAGCTCAAATTATTCATTTTCAGTACAAAATTTAGAGTAAACATAATATATTTAGCATTACAGATTTTCATCAATTTCATTAAAACCTTTTCCTTCAATTTAAAAAGTGTGAAAAATTATTGAGAAAAACTTATATATTTTTCACTGCTTATAACTTATGCAACTAATCCTTTTTAAATTTTTATTTTAAAATCAGCATTGTATGTGCCATAATTAAATAAAAACCCCATTCCTTTAATCTTGTTCAGTTTTGTTATGAAAAATTCAAAAGAAATTACAAGCAATTAAACATACATTACTTATATAAAAAATTTAGATTAATTTCAAATTTATCTCTCCCCTATATAATTATACAAAAATTAATTTTTATAAACTTAAAGATTTTCTTTTTAAGAATAAACACCACAAATTAAGAAATGCAAAATGCCTAAATTACAGATTTTCATACATAATATAATGTATTACAAAAAATGAAACAAAAACAAAATTTAATTTGAATTACACTCAAATGCTACAAGAAAATTAAAAAACAATAATTAAAAAGAAATCTATTTAATTTCAAAAAAAAATATACATTATCTAATTTAACATTCTAAATATAGATTATCATTAATTTAATTTTATAAACTATTCAACAACATTAATTTTCATACATTTGGCACATCAATAACTATAAATGCTCAATTTTTTTTATGAAAAATAAATTTTGAAACAAAGCATTATAAAATCTGAAAATTAAACTAGAAATAAAATTATATAAATCTTGAAAAGAAATCTGCTAATAGTGATAGTGTATTACATATTATTAATATAGGACAAAAAAATAATGTATCTATATGTAGTGTAATTATAATTACTACAAAGTAGTAATAACATGCATTATAATTTTGATAATTTAAATTCTTTTTTAATCCAAACTCAAATACATTCAATACAGTAAACATAAAATATTTTATTTAAAAACTTTCAAAAAATTGAATTGCATTTTGTAAATATTTTCAAAAAAACATATTTTTAACAAGAACATATTAAAATGATATGCAGCACACTAACTCACTCACTCGCTATGTTTTTACTATACACATAACAATTATATTTTACAGCATGAAAAATCACAATTTTTACCAAATTCTATATGCACAGTACAAACATACATTTAACATTTAGCACATTTAACATCATGCACATTTATAAAATATTGCAGTATAAATATTTATTAAACTTCTAGTTTGATTATAAAAACTCCAAAATTGAGGGAAAAAAAAGATTTAAGCTTTTACATTTGATAACGATTTAAATATAAACCGAGATAAAATAACAGAAAAAAAAATGTATTACATATAATAAAATAAAAATACATTTTTAATACATTAATATTATATAATAAATAATAAAGTAGCAATACTTAATGAATAAATCAAAAGGAATCGGGAACTATTAATGTACAAACAATTAAAAATTTATATATTACAGCACATCAATATACAATGACAATACATTTAAAGCATAATTAACAAATTTAATTAAAAAATCATATTATTTTAAAATGAAACAATATTTATTTCATTGCTTAATATTGCAAATTTTCTTAAATATCCCATTTTTAATTAATAAAGTGGAAGCAATTTTCTAACATTTTTTTGGTTATTGATTAAAAATGAAATGAATCAATTCAAGTTATATATAAAAAAATCCCTCAATAATATGCTTTGTAAAAGAAACTAAAAATAATTATTATAACAAAATGCATAAAGATTTCAATTAAAGAAAAACGATTATTCTTATATTCAGCTTAAAAATAATATGTATCATAAACTAAAATAATAACTAATCAGAACTTCTTGAAATTAATAAAAATTATAAAATTAAAATCGATACATTTTGATTGTAAGATATGAAATTCCTGTACTGAAGCACATCAAAGCACATTTATTGATAACAGTTAATTGATGAAATGCAACATAGATAGCTTAGAACACAGAAAAGCTTCATTATTCAACAGATTTCTCAATGAAATTTGCAAGTCGTACATCTCTGTTAGATAGCCCACTGACATCATGACTGCTGAGGGTTATTTGAACTTTGTTATAAACATTGAACCATTCTGGATGATGATCCATCTTCTCAGCTTGCATGGCAATGCGAGTCATGAACCCAAAAGCCTAACACAGAAAATTATTTAATGCACGAACATAAATTACGTATTAACGATGACCTTGGCGGTTTTAAGTGGCGGAACAGATTTGCTGAGTTTTGACGCCATTTTTTTATTACGACAATGCGTAAATTTGCCAGAAACAGCACAAGATGCAATTTTATTTTTAATATTTTACCAAAACAACGAAAATGTCCCAATTAGACTGTTTTTGAATCCATGTTAAACTCTATATCGGCCTGACTGAAATCTGTTTGACTACTTTGTGTTTAAATAAAGTGTTTGAATTTTGAAAGCGTTTTGATTTTAAATGAAGAGTTTTATATATTTTATTATTTGGAACAAACATTTTAAGTGTAGATTGGCGCCACTTAAAAACCGCCAAATCTAGCTGCGGTTGGCGCGTGTGCTCTTTATTGGCGCAACTGTCGCCAAGGTATCGTTAATGCGTGTCTTAATTTAATGAAAATTTTAATTTACATAAATTTGAAAATATTTTTAAAAGATAAATAAAATAGACTATAGAAACTAGACCCTCTGTAAAACTTTCAAATTGTCTTATTTTTTTAATTTTTTTTCATCATTATAAATAAAACTAACTGGAGATTTAATTTTAATACTTTTAATTCACATGATAGTAGTATTTATTAAATTTAGACTTATTAATGAATGGACATTTAAAGCAATGACATTGATAATATGGTTTTCTTGTTGTATGACATACGCCTAGTCCTATGCCTCTTTATTTTCTTCAATTTGCTTATAATTTTATACATTGAATAAATTGTAATGAAATTAGGTTGTACAAAGGATGATAAAAAAAAAAAATAGCTACACGAGAGTTATAGCCCATATGTATTGATGAAGACTCTTTCATTGCCAGATTTTATAACAAAGTTTAAAATAACAAAACAAAAATGGGTTAATCGATGGCATGGTTCTTCTCTTCCCAGAAGTATACAGTTTTCACAGCGTGATTTTTATAAAGGCAACCAAGCATGAATCAATTGGCTGTCGGTCCAATGTCTACACCAATGTTTTTACGCCCTGGATAGTTGTGGGAAGTCAAAGACAATAAATAACCCTCCCAAACAGTCTATAGCAGGGGTCTCCAAACTACGGCCCGCCAGTGTCATCAATCCGGCCCGCGATGTGAATATTGAAAGTTCCATTGATCAATCACGAAATCTTGAAAGTTCCATTGATCTTTGAATGTTCTGCATTCACTGTCTATTTTTCGCTTCTTTTCCATACTAGTAAATCACACACAAAAAAAGTACAGGTTAAATCAAAATACAGTTACGTATGGAGTTAATCTGTTAGCGATAAAGGATAATACCTACCTATTTCCGCTTTTGACCACTATATGTCGTCAAGTCTCAGGGTCGTATTGATACACACAATTGAACCAGAATTTAGCAAGCGTATGCTCGCTCAGAGCACGTACCCGGCGACTAGTCTAGAAATTATAGATAATGGCAGAAAAAATTAAAATGGTTTTGGCCCTTGGTACTTACTGAGTAAACAATATGGCCCTAAGGCTGAAAAGTTTGGAGACCCCTGGTCTATAGGGTTAAAACTTGGAGATCTAGATGCCCAATTTATCAGATGAATGTTACATAATTTCCATACATTAATCTGCCACGTAAGCCCTGTGTGGACTTACGGCCATAAAAAGAAAGCCGGGACAAACTGTACTGCGCTAAAAAGCAAACATAAAGCTTCAAGATTTCTCACTCTGAAGTCACAGAACTTCTGACAAAAACATGGAAGTCTCTGCCCCAGTATGACCAGCATCAAACTTCCACTGCCATACTGATCTCGTTTTCGGATATTCAGAGGGCAGGTAATGGTTTACTGGCTCTCTCCAGATGAAAGTATATCGAGAATAAGTGATTAGATTGGACCGAAATTTATCGATAAAAAGAACGACCCGCACCGACTAATGATCCAAAGTATACTTGCAAACCACTGACATAGTCATCCAAAGTCTACTTGCGATAGATTAAATGGGTTCTCTTGCAGCAAGAGTGATCGGAGTACAATCAGCAAGCAGGTCTACTTGAAAGCAGATTTCTTTCATTTAGTATTTGGGAAATAATAACCTTTCAAACTCAATTTCTGTGGTCGCATAAATATTATAATAAAGATAAATATTATAAAATAGGCCATAAGTGGTCAAAAATATAAAAATTCGTTTTATATCGTTCATTGTTGAATAAAACGCGAAAATATTTCGGATCTAAATTGTGTGTAATTCTATTTAAAGAAATTCAATGTCTACAATATGCTAATAAGATATTAAATTATTAAAAACTCCAATAGATAATATGGATCGTTTAAAAAAAGTCACAAAATTACATAATAATAAAATCTTTCAATATGAAAAAAAATTTTAATGTTTGAAACACTCTTACGAAAAATAAAAAAAATAAAAATTCATGAATGTACTTTTCAAATACTCTTGAGCTGAGTATTATATTTTTAAATATTTATAAACGTTTACATTGTCACTTCGCTGTAAAGAACAAATATCCATAATTCATTGGCCGTTGTGGATGTTGGACGACCCTGACCAGGTTTTTCTTAGGGACAAAGTTTCTTTAAAATATTTCCATAAATTGAAAACTGGTCGTTACAGGTAAGTCTCTAGCAATTTGCACTTGATTGACTTGCTTCCGCTCTCTCTACAATTCCGCAACCCCATTACATAATCTAATCGTTGGTGGTTACTAATTTCAACTGTTAGCTTTTAAATTTCAAGGGATACTGGACAAAATACAAAACGAATTCGGCGAGGTATGTGAGTGAACAAAGCGCGGAAATCATAAAAGCATGCTTGTAAAGCTTCTTCTCTATATGAAACATCTACATGCCATTATACTTTTGTGTATTTGATATCAATGCTTTCAAATAAAGATGTGAATTAGTCTTATCTTTCGTTCAGTATTTTTCGAGATAATTGAAAAATCTGCGAATTCTCTTAAGTTTGAATCCTTGTTATCCGACATACTCTTAATTCCATGATTATTGGATCGGTTGCTTGGCACTCTTTTCTATGTAAAAATTTATAAAGAGAGTGTTAAACAATCACAAGAACAGAATTATTTTTTCAAAGCAATTCTAACAATAAATATCTAAATACAAACTAACCGTACCTGATTAAAATCTTTAAATAGGAATTCTTTGTAAATAGCATCTCTGTTCTCAACCATTGACCAACCAGCACTCAGTAAGGGAGACAACTTACTTGATCTCTCTTCTTCAGAAAGTTTCATCTTTGCACTACACTAATTAAAAGAAAAAAAAAACCCAAATATTTCAATTATTTAAATAAAGTACATTGAAGGAAAAACAACAAAACATAAAAAAAAAATAAAATAAAACTATTCATTTTTTTTTTCCCAGCTAAATTCATTAATTAAGTAGTTGAAATAATACAGCACATAAATCAAAGTTTATTTTGCAATAGTTATTTTTGAAAACAAATATGCATATATATATATATATATATATATATATATAACGCTGCTAATTATTTTAATGAAAATATTTTAAATTAAGAATGTACAGACGATAGACTGCTTCCTCATATTTTCATTATAATTTAAAAATATTGATGGAAATTTTTTAAAAGATTTTCAGGCTTGATGAAAAATTGAAATACAAAAAAAAATTATACAGCTTTGATTTAGTAAAAAAGTAAACATTTAAATATTAGAAAAATCTATTGCGTGTTTTCTATAATATTGCAAACTAGAAAATCAAATCCCTTTTTAATAACAAGCTGGCTTGGATGTAGGATTCTTGTATACGTATTTTCTTTTTATCACTATGATTGACAAAAGGATGATCTATTTTAAAAATAATTTTTAAAAACCCAATATTTCAAACTTTATATAAAAAAAATTTAAAATCCATAAAAGACTAACGAAAATTTTCACATATGATCCTTAAAGTTCGTAGGGATAAAAATAAATTTTATTACAATATAAAACTCGCCAAGTAGTCAATTTGAATAAACATCAAATAAAAAAACCAGAAAAATGGCGAATTTATTATACAATATGTGACGAAATCAGAAGTTTACTATTACGAACAAATCGATTCCCTAATTTTCATGATTTTTGCAGCGATTTATTTAACTATTTCTAACAGCCATTATAGGACATCCATTAATATTTTACATAACAGCTATTTTATAAATTAATTATAAAAATTTATAAGTACAATAATATTTTTAAATGAACCAAACGTTTTACAGTGCTTTTAAAAAATTCCAACTAATAATCGGTCTATTTCTTAATACAGTACATACCAATTATTCAATAGCAAAAGCACTGAAATGGTAGTGTCTCTTCTATCCTGCTTGCTCACTGGACTAAAAAGCAGTGATGCAAGCTACAGGAAAGTTATCGTCAGAATAGGTTATCAAGGTTACACTAAGTAATCTGATTTACTCATTTTCTTTCTAGCTTCTAGAATTTACGTTCAATCTCTTTAAATAACGAGGTCGCCGTTTCATAAGCTGAATTTATTTCGTCTAACATGCAATAGTTTGCACTGAGATTGTATAAAAATAATAGCAAAATTTAAATTCAAAAATGTAAAGTATTAATCTAAGACCATTTAAGCACTAATTTCTTAAAAGACTTTAAGCAATATTTAATAACTTAAGTTAAATATTTTAACAAATTTATATATTATATTAAATATTTAAATATATTAATACATTTGAGTAAACAACAATTTACCAAACTCTGCTTCACCAATTTGGAAATAAATATTTATAACATCCAGTTTAAATATCAAAGTCAACAAAAGGGAGTGTTTTCCATTAAAAAAAAAAGATAAAAAATTCGTTTTATTTTGTTCAATGTTGAATAGGCACGAAAATATTTCAAATTTAAATTTTTGTTAAAATCTATTTAAAAAGAAATTCAATGTTTACAATATGCCAATAAGATATTAAATTATTAGAAACTCCATTAGATAATACTTAATAGTTTTTCAAACTCCAAACTCCAGCTTTTGGACTCCAATTCGAAAAACCTGTGGTATCGAACACCACAGCGCTAGCGCCCCCATATTTAATGAATAATAATAGACAATTTTTTTTTTTTATATTTCTGCAAAAATATTAATCCCCCCGTATAAACTGCGGATAATCCTCAGATTTTCAAGGTAACTTTAAAATTTTGCAGATGAAAAGTTTAAGAAGCTGAAATATAATAACAATGTATTAAAACTTGAAATCGAAAATAAATTGTTTAAAATAATCTAAACTGTACATAGATAAGTTACGAATTTCTTAATACATTATCAGTTAACTCTAGAATTTTTAAACGTTTCTAACCAATTGATTGCCATTTAATACAAAAGCATTAAATCATTTTTATAGAGTCGACTTCCTTCTTTAATGAAAACAATTTTTTCATTCAATGTGGAGTAGACTTAAAAATTTTCGAACCATAATTCTGTATAACTGTATTTAAAACATAAATTCCTACTTAAAAAGAATTCAATGTTTCCAATACGCAAATAAAATTTAAGTTATCAGAAATTCCACTGAGTAATAAGATTAGTTTGATATCTTCTCCAGGATTGATATCTCTAAAATATCTCTGAAGAATTCGTTCTAGTATCTCCAATAAAATGTATTTCTTCATTGATACAAACAGGATTGTTTATCTTTCTCTACGTAAACAGGAATCTTAGCATACAAATCAATCTTCATTTTCAGTAATTTAAGACTCGTTAAATAAAAATTTATTTCAGTCACCCTAGATATTAAATCCTTCTGAATAAAAGCACGATATCTTCTCGCAAATTTCCAAAAATATTTATATATTCTTTTGTATAGGTGTACATAAATCCCTATTTATGATTAGATTAATAATGATTAGCTATCTTTCACTTTCAAAATTCTAAACATTATATATTATTACGAAGGTGTATATAAACTAAGGCTATCCAACCCGTGGTCCAGCATTATTATGAATAAATAGATAGTAGAGAGTTTTTGCATACCGTACGTTAGTTACCGTAGGACGTCCGTTAGCTTTTTCTCCTAGCGCGCATGCTCATAGGAAACATTATTACGCAGATGCGCATGCGCAGTTTCCTATGAGCATGCGCGCTAGGAGAAAACTAACGGACGTCCTACGGTAACCAACGTACGGTATGCAAAACTCTAGTGTTTCCTTAAAACACGATATTCCATGAAATAAGTTTCCTTAAAACTTGATATTTCATGAAATAGTAAATTTCCTTAAAACATTTTCCATGAAATAGTAAATTTCCTTAAAACATAATATTCCATGAAAGAGCGATTTTCTTAAAACATTGAGTTTATATGTACTCATTATATTGATTTTTATAATTCTCAATTACATCAAAATATTTTCAAAATAATGAAACTTACTTTTTATTTTATTTAAAAATCAAATTAAATTTCATATTTTTATTTTTTAAGTTTACTTTTTTTTGCCAGTGATTAAAATTTCTTGACCTGCACAGTGATTTAAGAACAAAAATCTTAATAAAAATAAAGCTTATCATGCTAAAATTTAATACATTATTCTATTTTTAAAATCATTTTCACGTATTTATTCAGCATACTATATTTGTTTAGATAAATTAAGATATTTTCTTAAAATACATTCACGTGTAGCATTTTAACAATGAACTAGGTCAGGTTTATGTATTAGTTCGAAAATGCGCCGACAGGTGTGTTTGTATAATTTATCAATAAGATTAATTTACATACAACTGCGCGAAAAGAAAATCCATAGATCACGCAATAAATAAACTTTAAATTACTTGCAATCAAAATTATTGAAAAATGCTTGCATAAGCCGATAAATTTTGGAATTTTTAAAAACTAAATTAAGGGGGTCGGCTTATATATAGATTCACTAATCTCGACAAAAACGGAGGTATTTTTCCGTTAGCCGGTGCAATTGATAAATCGCCAAACATAGCTAGATAAAGCACGTTTTTATTTCATAGGGCCTGATGGCTGAGTGACTAGCGTTCTGTGCCACAGGCTTCGTGTTCGAGTACTGGCGGTGCCATGGATGTTTGTAGTTGTTCGGAATCCACTTTAAATCGTAGGTCCCAGTCAAATACGATTTAGCGCGTTGGGCGTAAGGCTGACAACCCTACCCCTAAAAAAAAAAAAAAAATAATAATAATAATAAAAATAAATAAAAAAAAATCTGTTTCGAAATCTGCATGTCGCGCCAATGATGATGTATTTCTTAAGTTCATGAAAAGATCTGATTTAAAAAAATAGTTTATATATATATATAAACTAAGACAAATGTAATAGCCGGCCGCATGGCACCTACGAGTCTATCTCTAAGATTTAAGCCCCCTTTTGATCTTTCTATTTATCGGTGAAATAAATAAAAATGAAGCATTTCTTTAAGTGTGGGCGGTAACCAAATTTTACCTAAAATCTACGAGGTAAATTCTACTTTAAGATATTACCAATTAGCATAATAAAATTTACTATTATTTATGAAATCATAATATAATGAAACGCCTAATTCGTTGTATTATGTAAAAGTAAGGAGTATTATTGGTACTTACGCATTAACGATACCTTGGCGACAGACTTGGCGGTGTTTAAGTGTCGCCAATCTAACAGCTACAGATTTGGCGGTTTTTAAGTGGCGCCAATCTAACAGCTGCAGATTTGCTGAGTTTTGATGCCATTTTGTAGTGCTACGAAAATGCGTATTTGGGATTTGCCAAAACAGAACAAGATGCAATTTTATTTTTTCAGGAGCGAAATATTTTACCAAAACAACGAAAATGTCCCAATTCCCATGACATGAAACTAAATTTTGGTAAACGTAAGTTTTGAAATGCAATTTCAGTCAGCGTGCTTATCGTGGGACTTAGAAAAGACAACTGGTTTGAGGGAAGCAGAATTCCATTTTGTACAGCTTTGAGATTCATATACTGCTGGTGCGAGGAGTTGACGTCGATTAAATTTTGTGAAAAGCAACTTGATTTATCGGATAAAACTATTATAGATTGGAACAATTACATGCGTGAATTATGTGTCTTGGATATGGAGAATAAACCAAAAAAAGAAGGTAGGTGGACCAGATTGCATTGTGGAAATTTATGAAAGTGTTTTGAATTTTGAAAGCATTTTGATTTTAAATGAAGTGTTTTATATATTTTATTATTTGGAACAAAATTTTTGAAAGCGTTGTGATTTTAAACGAAGTGCTTTATATATTTTATTATTTGGAACAAAAATTTTAAGTGTAGATTGGCACGTGTGCTCTTTATTGGCGCAACTGTCGCCAAGGTACCATTAATACGTAAGTACCGTATTATTTTAGGACATGTAAATTAAAAATATCTACAACATGAATTTTATAAAATTGCTGATAAAAAATAAAACAAAAGTATTCATGCACATATTTTTTTTGAAAAAGTAAATTCAGGGTTTAAAACACTTAAGACATTTTATGAAGGTCATTATAATCAGACCATACACAAAAATATAATTTTATTATTTAAAATATTACCATTTGTAAACATAAATGAAGTTATAGTATCAGGCAATATTATTAAATAAACAGAAAATAATTTTTATATATTTGCTTTTTATTTTATTTTTCCATTACAGAGCCAAGATTAAATATTCAGCCAATCGATTTATGCTTAATAAGTTTTTAGTTTGAGTATTAATTACATTCTTGTGAGGACTGGTATAACATTTTCTCTTCTTTTTGAGAAAGGTAAAAATTAAAATCTTTAAATTTAAAGAATGAAAAATAGAGTGGAAAATAATAAACACAAATTATGATAAAACTAAAACTTTTCCTTTTTTTTTTATTTTCAAATTAAGGATGTTTTTCCTATTTTGTTATTAACTTTTATTTAATATTTGGTTTAAAATTACAAAATTCACAAAGATTATCTCTCAAAAAAAAAAAAAAAAAAAAAAGTTAAACCACTTCGAAAACTTGTTACAAGAAAGACTTGCGAGCAAATCCTGGAATGACCAGTTTATAAGATATTCTGAATTATACCAGTAAATGGACCGGCGCTATTACGTTTCCCTTGGCAACCAGCCTTTGACTTCCGGCTCATATTTTCCGGTATGGAGTTGATCACAGTTGAAGTTAACTACTGTGCAGAAAGGCTGTTCAGAGGCGCGTCAACTAGTCTACTTTCTTTGGTTCAAATCTTCTAAATTTGCTATTGAACAACAGATCAGTTACGAATTTTTAAATTTATGTTATTTCCCTTACAACATTATTATTATTATATGTAGTCTTGTTACTTGATTTCTTTCTGATATATTTGTTTAGTACTAAAATATGTTTTCTTAACCTAATTATTTTTGCCAACAGAATATGCACAGAAGTCAACTTACAAATCCCAAATATCTGTAGAATGATGCATTAAATTGTTTGTAAATACTTGAAAAAAAAAGAAAAGAAAGAAAAAAATTAAAATTTCAGAAATAATAGAAAAAAAGCGATGGAAAAATTAGTGTTCAATAATTTAAACATTTTCCTTTTTTGCCTGTACAAATTATCACAGCGGAATCACTTATTGTATGGCTTAAAGCAATGAATTAAAATTTAATATTGAACTGGTTGTTATAATTCTGATGAAAATTTTATGATTTGATATTTTATTCATTTTCTACCAGACTATTTTTTATTCTTTTATAATGTATTTAGAATTTCATGCAGTATCATTATAACCACATTAATTTTAATAGCCTTTAAATTAAATTAATAAACGATTAAATATCATTAAAATATATCACATTATCATATTAGGAATTTTTGCCCATCTATCACAATTTGTTTCCAAAAGAGCAATGAATATTTTATGTTACAACAACCAGTACTAAAAGTGTGATTTTTTTAATTCTTAAGTTAATATATATAATTATTAGACATCTCAATAAATGTGAAACACATTCTAGAAGATAAAAATTACAATATAGTTGCTAATGATATTAAAAAAAAATGAATTTCTAGACTCTTGGTTCAAATTAATCACATATGATAAAAAAAAAAATACGAATAAAAATGTTTATCAATTAAATCAATTATAATAAATATATACATACACACTACATTTTTTTTAATATCTTGGTAAATATGTACAAAAAAGTTTTAGAAATCTTGAGTAAAACTTTTACTATGCAAGCATTTTTTAAAATTTTAATTACATCAATTTTATTTGTAAATTTTTCAATGAAGATTTACATAAATTTACATGCAAATATATTTTATGAAATTAAAGAAATTAAGATATTTCTTTAAATATTGTTTGATGTGCAATAATCAGATTGTGTTAACTATAGAAAACTGGTAAGAAAACAGCATAATATGCATAGTATTTAAACAAATTTTTAAAAAAAACGCGTGTTTAATGTTCAATAATTGTAAATTCATTATTTAGAAAAATAAATTATGCATTACTATCCATGCAGAGCTCAGTAATTTTTTAATTTGTTAAAATTTCGAACATTATTTACTGAAATATTACCTTTTCAATAATTCAGAATTTTTAAAAGGATCATTCTAATTTGAAAGAAATGATATTCGAAATTGAAAATTGTGATTACAATCTTATATGAAACATGATATATGATCCTACAAAATGTTAATCACAATTCATAGTTTTGAACATAATATTAATGTGCATTTTTATCTTATTTATAATGTAATATACTAAACTGCAAGAGAAAATGATGCTTTTATCATTATAACTGAACCCCTGTTTCCTTAACATTTTTCTTTGGTAATTATATAAAATAGCAATGAAATAATATAATATAATAGCAGTGAAAAAAAATTACAGATGCAATTCCTACTTCTAAACACCTACAATGAAAAAAAAAAATCTCAAAGCTGTAGTTGTTATGATTACTATCTTCTAAAAAGTATCCTTCTTGAATATTTGTATATTTCTTATTTTGTATCTCAAGAACCAGTTTTATCAAATTAAAGAGGTGTTTTGCATTTATTTTAACACATTAATCATTTTTTTAACATATAACAGATTTAAAATTTTTATATTTTTCACTTGATTAGTAAGTCCTAAATTTGAGCAACACTTTTTTGATTGTTGCTCAAATTTAAGATTAAGTGTTTTTAAGTGCTCAAATTAAGTGTTGACAAATTTGTTAGTCCAACATCATAATGATTGTTGTTTTATTTAATATTTCTGAATGAATCAAGACACACAAACTTGGTTCTGATATAAAACAAGTGTCTGATCAGCAAAGAATGCTGAAACCTGATTATGTCATTAGCTACACAATTCATATCATCAAAGAAAGTCTTCAAGCAATTAGATTCAGTTATAATAAAAACAAATACTACGAAAAATTGTTTTTGTTGTTTTCAAATGTTTGCCACTTTCATAAGAAGAATTTGTAATTGAACAGCAAATTCATAATTATAAAGAGTATCTGCTAAATTATATTTACATTTTGTGATAGCAATTTGGAATTAATACACTCAGTAGTAATAGCATCTGGGAAATTCGCGCACTCTTCTTTGAGCCCAACAGAAGAAATTTTTAATTTATGGATTTATGATGTTAATTCCTGACATAGATTTTTGAACTTTAGTAAGCTAATCTACCTTCCCTTTCATTGCAAAGAAGGAGCTAGAGGTTGCCCAGCAACCAAGGTACTCCGTAAACCCCTCTTTCAAACAGAACTCCTTAGTTCAGAAACCCAACACATTATCCCCTGAGCTGCTCCAAGATCACATATAAAGCTTACCTAAGCTCCCATATGTTCATTCCAGTTATTTCAAGAACTGTAGTTCTGCAAATTTTACAATAATAATCAAAATATTTATGTATAGAAAAACAAATATTATATTTACGTGTAATTTATAATTAATAAAATTTAAAATTTATCAGCAATGATTCAAAAGATTGAGTCATTTACTAAATAAAGTCGCCTGAATCTCTATAAACTTATTAAATAAAAATTAGCAATTAAACTCGAAAAAGATTAGTTTCAATAAATTCTTACCCGATTTTTAAAAACTTTAAAATACTCTAGCGACGATATTAAGAAAATAATAAAATTGCAGTTGATAAATACAGACAGTGCTTTTTTTTTTTTTTTCAATTATGACTATTTTTCATAAACTTATTATTAATATAAAAATAAAAGAAATTTTACGTATATTCTATAGCGAAAAGTATTCAATTAAAAAGAATAAATTATTTGATATAATAATTTATTCTTTTAAGAAATTAAATAAATTTTATATATTTATTATAATTATGAAAGAACACTCATAAAATAATTTTTTCTTCAACAGGTGTTATTTATTAATGCATTTATTTTTTTTTATTTCGAGAAAATTATATGTCTACAGAAATTAAAACAAGCAATAGAAAATAATTTATTTACCATTTTCCAACGAAAGGGTATTTGGATAATATGAGGCGAGATAACACGTACTCGCCTGATAGACAACAAAAATAACATAAATAATCAAAATTCTGCAGTGCAGCAAAGCAAAACTAAACAATGGCAAGCTGCTGCCAACCTTTTCTTCTAAATTACACGTCCACCGTTATTCTATAGTAAGAATAGAAATCATTACATTGAATTTACAATTAATAAATGCATTAAATTTACAGAAAATAAAATTAGAATAAATAACAAAATATTTTTTTGAATAACCTTGGTAATTTTTTAATATTTATTTTAAAGATTATACATTAAATTAATTTTTAGTTCACTATAACTGTGACTGAAAAAATACTTTAATAAATCTAAACAAAACACATGCTCCACGAGTTTATTGCGTTGGTGATTTTTTATTATTTTTATATTAGTTACTTTTTTTATAATTCCTTATATACTACTGAAGAGGATTGGCTTACTTTTAAATTAGTGCCAATCGTACGAAATTTTGAATATTTTCAGAATCATGATAGATAATTTGTAATAAAGTAGCCACAAAGTGAGTAAACATCATCTCAAGAACAAGTTTTCTATGTGTACTATGAGATCTCTGTTATTATTTCGTAGCTGTTTACTTAATATCGATATGAAATATTTAAATCTGATTTAGAATATGTTACATATGTAAAATCTATTTTGTAACAATTTACATTTATTTTGATCAGGCGCTATATGGAAGATTATATGAGTATCTAAATATTTTCTCTAATGCTGATATAAAGTAACTGTTCAATTACTTTTCTGTAAATTTCGCAATGACGCTTTCATCCACCACTATGATATTACCGTATTATATCGATACATATATAATTTTATAATCTATCCCAGAAATAAGTCCTAATTTCTGATAAAGTAATGCATAAGTAAGTAAAGTAAAATAATTATAAATGATTCATACTAAAATGAATCAATGATTAATGCTTAAGAACAAATTTAAATTATGAGAAATATTTTACTTATTAATATTTCTACAAAGGTCCAAAACCTCTATTTTCATGTGTTGAGGATCTAATTGATAAATAAATTTGTTACTAAAATTAATTGGAAATTGTAATTAATGCATCAGGGAGATATGGTTTGAAATAAGGATTAATACTATAAACTTCATTTTGAATTGGGAATGTATCAGTTTGGTAGCATATACCCATGTGAATTTGTGTTCTTTATTGAAATATATTTTTTCCCTTTGTAAAACATTAAACAAGGTTTTTTTTTTTCTTTTTTAGATTTTTGCCACTGTTCTTCACATCTGTGAAATTTTACATTAAAATATTCATTTGTTTTTGAGTTACACTTGGTTTTGTGAGATGCTAAAACTTATTCTGGCGATTTTTGAAATGTCTGAATTAAATGAGCAAGAACTTGCATTAAATTTTGTTTGTGGAAACATATAGAATGTCACAGAAGGCATTCGGTGAGCATTCCTATATCTGAAAGAAATGTTTAGAAGTGATAAAAACAGTTCGAAGAAGGCAAAGAACACATTAAAGATGAAGAGCCCACTGGTCAACCATCAACCTCAACCAACGTTGCTCACATCCAAAAAAATTAAAAGATTTGGTGATTGCAAACCGTTGATTTACAATTAGAGAACTTGCTAATGATGTTGGAATTTCAAAAGGATCGGTAAATTCCATTTTAAAACATGTTTTGGGCCTCAAATGTGTCAAACCCAAATTGTTCTACAACCATCGTATTCACCTGATTTAGCATCATGCTACTTCTGGCTATTCCTAAACTCAAAAGACCACACCGAGGGCACCATTTTGATTCGATTGAAGAGACACTTCAAAAATTGCAGGAATCAGTTTTAGCATCTCAAAAACCAAGCATAACTCAAGCACTAATGAATATTTTGATGTAAAATTTCACACAGATGCCAAGGACAGTGCCAACAACCTAAAAAAAGAAGAAGAAAAAATTAAATGCCTGGGAAATTTAAATTAAAAACTGGTCTTACTTCTTGGACACAGTAGTATGGTACTTTAATGAAGGCTGACTGCCCAACAATAAAGGATGCAATTTCCTAACAGATATATTTCTTTAATTGCATGTATTAATGAGTTTTTATACAATGCAAGTTTAAATAATACTCATTAATAATTAATTAAATAATAAGGTAGTAATTTTTTATATTTTAAAAACTTATTTTCCATATAATAAAGTTTTTTATGTTTAATGCTTTCTTCTTATTTTCAGTATTATACACCTATTGAAAAGAATACAGTCGTAGCTAATAAGAAACAGCATTTGATACAGCTAAAAAGGTGAAAAAAAAAAAAATAATTATGCTTTTTTGTATTATTATACAAATGTTTTTTATTTATATATTTCAGAAAGTGATGTAAATATTTAAATTTATGTTTTATATTCTTAGTTTCCTTTTATTAAAATATGTCTTCTCATTTTTAATCTTCTGGATGATTAAATAACAATAATAATAACAATTTTTAGCCTTACATTTTCTTTTCCTCAATTTAATATTTATATGTGTTAATGTTTTTCAAACATTTTATGTCTTTTGTATTCAGTGTTCTATAATTATATATATATATATATATTGCCAGATTAGCACATATAATAAACAATAAAGCTTTTTTTTCATTTCTGTAAGTATATATATTTACAAAAAGATTATTTTGTAAACAATAAAACAAACTAAATGCTCAAAGTAAACTTTAGATGGGCATTGTGCATTCAATTACAGGGAACATACTGAGACATACTTGTAAAATTAAGAAATGTTTGTAAATATCAAATTGAAAGAATATGTCTATTAGGTTGGACCTTATATGACAGTAAAAGTTTCAATGGGGCACCCTTTAATTTTGATATACTTTCTAAAAAGTATAATTATATTTTCAAGTCAAGTTTTAATGTTGGCTGCCTTGGCTGAAAGCTTTTGAATTTTAGAAAAATTTCATTTAAACTTACCTTCTTTATTAAATATTTTGTTACTGTCTAAAAGGCTTTCAATTTGTTACACATTAAACGAATCTGTAAAGCTAAACATTTTATAGTTTATTGTTTATACTTCCTTAAAATATTAAAGTAAACCTTTCAGAGTCTGGATATTTGTTTTTAAATTGCTTTACTAATAACAAGTATTGCATTTGTTGTCTTTTGTCTGAACTTCATTGTACTCTTCAATCAATACCACTCCACTCCACATCATTTACAACTTTTAATGAATCGAACATTCTTTTATGTTTCTTGTAGGATTCATCTTCCTTTCCTTCTGTTATATCATTTTTAAAAACTCTGATGGTATATCCAAGATTTTTAATAGTTGCATTGTGTTAGTTGATATAAAATCTGAGACCATTTTTAGCCCTATATCTGGATCAACTTGGGCTTGTTTCAAAGGTGCATTATTTTCTTCTATTTGTAAAGTTCTAGTTTCTTGAAAAGCATAGTTGTAAAAAATGTAAGGGTTACAAACTCATATGACAGGTTTCAAAAATATCCAAGAAATTTGTTCATTTTACATTTTGAAATTTCATAATTAATATCTTTATATTTTTAAGAGTTGCGAATCATGTCTTGGGGAAAAATAAGCAAATGCTGCTTGAAATCAGCTGTTCAAATATTTCACAGCGAATGAACAAATAATGTGAATTCCAGATTTTTGTTGGTACAGTTTAAATTGTTTAAAGAATATTAGAATAAATATGTTTGTAATGACTAAATTGCATTTCCCATCCACAGAGCTCAATATAATCCCTCTCTGGAGCTCCAGAATATATTTCTCTTTGTTGTACTACAAAAAATATGATATTGAACCCTAAAAATTCTTTATGGTTATTTTGAGGCTGGTATTCTTCTGTGAGTTGATTTTTTGCAAATTCACTGATATCTCATACATAATTGATGAACAATTATTTTTATAAACAATGTTCAATGGCTGTTTCACTGTAATTAAGTTACACAAATTTTGAAATTAGTATATCAGGCCCTAATGAAAACCGAAACCCCTTCTCAACAACTGTATCAAGCATAATAAGGATATGTTGACAAAAGCCATCCAGAACATTTCTTTATACAAATTTTGCTCGATACAGGCACATGCTCCACTTCATAGCTCTGTGTTTACTTTAGTTGTGTCAAAACTAAAACCCTTTTTTTTTTATTAAGTTGTATAAACCGAAATTCATGGGAATCAAAAATTTCCAATGATTCTAGTATTCCATGAATAGCAGTCTATTTGTCTTGGATGGAAATGGTAGTCAATCAACAATTTTGCTGTGTATAATGTCTTCTAAAATTTTTCCATCTTAGTGAATCATCTAGAAAATTAGCTGAGTACTCATTTTTTAATCTTGAGTTTTATCTTCTATGTTTTTTTTATTCTCAGATGCTAAATAAAGTGTTTGTTCACATTGTACTCATATCGTAAACAATTTAATGTTATCAGAATAATAATTCTTTTCTATCACATAACTTTTTTTTCATTTTTTAAAATAAACCACCTTTTTTAATAGACATTGTGTTCATTATCAAAAAAAAAAAAAAAAAAAAAAATTATCCACATTTCCAATTTTCTCAGATCATCTCTTGTTTTGAAAATAATTTTTTTTTTTTTTTTATCTTGATTTCAATTGTATTAAAAGCATTAACATGAGTAATATAAAACAGTTCTAATACAGCCATTCTCCTTCTTTTTTCATGTGTCTTAAGCGTTCTGAGTATTTTCATTTATTTTCCTTGTTCTTTTAAGCTTTTGTCAAGTCCTTCAGTTTTAACTATAACATGCTTTTTTAAGTCTACTGAAAATCATAGCATTTTTCCAAATAAACACATGAATGAATGACAACACTCTAGTTGTGTAGTGACCAACATTTTGAATATTTAAGTTTAA
Source organism: Caerostris extrusa (assembly GCA_021605095.1). Taxonomy (NCBI): domain Eukaryota; kingdom Metazoa; phylum Arthropoda; class Arachnida; order Araneae; family Araneidae; genus Caerostris; species Caerostris extrusa. Next base: position 20,227 of record BPLR01001938.1, read on the forward strand.
TATTTGAGATTATTGGGTTTTTAAATATTTATATTTTTTTTGACAGAAAATAAAATACTGGAAACTTAGTTTTTAATTTTACAATGTTGTAGATATTTGATAAATAGGGTTTTTTTTTTAATGAACAGTTTATTACTTGGTACCATTTGTCAAAAGTGTTATAAACATGTATATTAGATACTTTTGATAGCATTTCACAATTATAATGCTTAAATAACTTTTGATGAGACCTACTATAATATTAAAAAAAAAAAAAAATCTAGACAAGTACAGTAGTTATGGCAATATGATTTAGAGTCTAGACATAACACTTCTGTTGTCAACATGAACGCTTATAGTGAATTTAACTTTTTTCTTTTTCCCTCTTGACAAGAGGAAATATATTCTCCTATATTCATCAGTTTATGGACGATTATTTATATATTTGCCAGTGTGATATGAAGTATTTTTAGATTTTAGAAAATTTCTTGAATTTTAAAAAGTTTTATAACATTATCTTAACATTCAGTTATCTAATTTAAAAATTTTATGGAAGTTTTTTTTTTTTTTTTTTTTAATGCTATAAACAAAATTGTAGGGTGACCAACAAAATTTCTAAAATTGATTTTAAAAGATTGATCATTTTTAAGATAAAATGTATATTCTTGAACAGCAAAATATTTATGCATTGCTCATGCATAAAAACACCACACTGTCAATAGTCTTGTGAAATAGTTGCAAATCAAATATTGTTTATCAGATTTAATTACATAATTTATTTAGATTCCCCCTCCCCCTCCCCCAATCTTTTTACATAACCAAGTTAAAACCAAACAGAACAAAAATTATTAATTATGTTTAATTAGAATTAATGTATGGTATTATTATGTAATTGCTGTTATTATTATGTAACAGTAATTATAAATTTTCTACCTTGCTTCAATTTTCAAACACAATTTTTTTCCTAATTATTTGTTTAAATAACTTCAGCATAATGCTAATTGTTTAAGATTAACTGAATTATATTTGATATCATGTATATATTTTAAATACAATTGTTACTATAATTAAAATTTTTAATTTTTTTCACCTCAATTTTTTTATTTCTACTATAAATAATTAAAAATGATATTTAAGCTTATTAGGAATGATAAATATTAAATTAAGAAATGTTAAAGTTTGTATTTATTCTAAATGCTTTATGTAAATTCATTATCTTAAGCATTATATTAAATAATTTCATATTGTGTTTATTAATTAATGTATGATAAATATAGATTGGTCTAAACTATCTTGCAATAAATGGACAATATTGAATAAACTAATTCATGACCAAAAGAAGAAAAAAAATATATTGGAAAAAAATTCTCTTATTTTTCTATAAAATAAAACTTTTTATGTTTATATTTCTATTTTTTACGTTATTATCATAATATATTCCAAAATGTGTATTATATTAACTCCTTGTATATATAACTATGTGTGTTATATAAATTTTTTTCTTTATTCTGAAGCTTTTTAACTTAATATGTCGGATTATTTTCATTTTTAATTTAAAAAATTTCATTTTGTATTTATGTGCATTTTTTTCAATAGATGGCATAATTTCCTTAAACATTTTAATATTCAACTAGTAACTTTTTTACAACTTGTTTTCATTTTGATTTGTTCCAAGTATTATATATATATGCATACGTACACCTGTTTTGCTCTTCCTGCTTTCCTAATCTGCAAATAGCAATTCTTATGAATACAATTTCTTAAGAACAACTGCTTCTTGCCTTTTCTATAATTGCTGACAGAGGAACATTCTGTTTATTTTTTAATTTTCCTGTTCCACGAACTAATAACCAAAACACTTTTAATTATTTGTTTTTGATAACCATTTATTCTGATTGCAACACAACTTTTACAGTCCTGGCTTTCTTATTACCTCCTAGAGCTGCATCTCAATTTTTTTTACTTAATAACAAAATCTGCATATTTCCAAGTTTTTTTTTTATACATTTGAAAATGCTTTGTAATTTGATTGAAGAAATTTAAACTTTTATCCAGTGTATAACATTTTTTAATAAGGGTCATGAAGAGAAATACAATTTTATTTCAAATACTGAAAATTGCTGTTATTCATATAAACAATAGCAAAGTGCTAATTCTTATTTAAGCTTCAGACTATATCATGTATTGTTTTTATCTTTCATTGCTGGAAAGACCATAAAATTTCTCTGGGATCCAATAATATGTATTAATTTTGCATGTTGGATTTTAATTTTTGATTTCTGTTTCTGTCTATATCATTTTTTGTTCATCCTTGAAAGAATTTTGAAAAAAGAAATTTTTTTTTTTCGATTATGCATATGAGCATTTATTACTAAATTAACATTTATTACTAGATTATTATTGTATATTTTGCATCTGTTACAAGGTTATTAATTGTATAAAATGTAATAAGTTTTATTATAAAATCTATTAAAAATACCAAATATTATTGCATAATTTATCATATAATTATTTAACTGCAGTGACATCAATTATATTTATAAATTTAACTATTAATGCCTAAAAAAAATCTTGTTTTTAACAACTTATTTGAACAACAAATCAGTGAAACACTTTTGATATGTATTATCATAAACTTAAGTATTATAGGAAAAAATTGCAAATATCTAATATGTTTATAAAATATATACAGTATTGTAAAAATAAAAATTGTTAATGTATATTTTTAAAAAACTTCATATAACTTTGTTCCCTCTAAAGTTTCTGAGAAAACTATTTTGAATACATTTTACTAATATTGATGCTGGTGTATTAATTTATCAAACTTAATTATTTGTAGATTTAATCAAGAGACATTCTTTATAATTAATGACTGTTAATTGTATAGTTTTTATGGTAGTATCTAAGAGAATTGTACATTATTTAACATCATGCTATTTTTACACTTTACCAGAATATGAATTTTCTTCTCTATTTTCATATTGTATATTCTCCTGAAGGTTTTTAAATTTTTTTTATAAAATTTAGTTTTATAGACAATGAAATGTTTCCTGTTATTTCCAATATTCTTTGTAAATCTAATTCAATTTACTCATATAAGTATGATATATTCACAAAATTTGTATTACTTATAAAAATAGAATGAGCAGGTATGAAATATGGTATAAACAATACAATTTAATCCAATAATCTATTCTTTCACTTAAGCATTTATGAAAGAGGATACATTTTTTTCCTTACATAAAAATGCATACTGCATGTGTTCATTTATATACTCCTGCAGAAATATCTGAGATTAAAATATTCAATCAATGTTATAATCTCTTTAATATTTTTGCAATCTATCTTAGCAGAATAACTAACATTGTATTCTAATTTATTATACACTATTTTAATATTATATATTATTGTCCTGGAATATTTTTTTATTTAATTAAAGTATTATTTTTTAAACTACAACTCAATATTTAATTATATAAATAAGTTATTCATATGTTTTAAATATGTATCTGTATTGGAAAAAGTAATTATTTGGGGTAAGATAAATATGATTTATTATTTATAGCATAAATGTTTTATAATATTGTTTTTTATTCAATAGCATAGTTTGTTTTATTGATATTTAATAATAGTTTTAATTTAAATTTCTTTCACCATAGCTGAACATTTACATATTGGTTATAAACATGAATATATATATTCATATAATTATATAATATATATATTCATTGTTTCATTTTGAAAGAATGTATGAAATGTTGATATGCAACGTTAAATAGATTGTTAATGGGAAGATTTATTCAAGTGTTTTTAAAATTTTTAATGTTTTTTATTTAATTTTAGGTAAAATTTGGCTTTTCTAAAGGGATTGCTGAGGATTAGAATCCTGAACTTTTAAAAGAAAATGGCAGAGCCCTTTTCACTTTTGAATGACTCATCAGATGAGGGTTCTGAGGTAGAACTCACTATAAACAAAAATTATGCTCAGCGATATGATGTTTGGCGTAACAAAGAAGAATTGCAGAAGTTGAAAGATCTCAGCAAAAACATAAGTGATACATCTTCTGAAAGTGAGGAAGAAGTTGAACCTGTCATTGAAAAGGATTTTCTCAAAACTTTAAGTCTTTTAAAAAGTAAAGATCCTAGAATTTATGATGAGAAGGCTATATTCTTCACTGAAGAACAGCCTATTGTTAAAAAACCGAAAGAGAAAAAGGAAAAACCAATGTTCATGAAGGATTATGAAAGAAAACTTGTTCTAGAACGGAATGGAGTGCTTAGTGATGAAGAGGATGTGCATGTTGATAAACCTTTGACCAATCAAGAAAGTGCAGAAGTATTAAAGAGTTTTAAAGAAGTAGCTCCAGATTCTGATGAAGATGATGATTTGTTTAAAGTTCGGACAAAAACCGAAGCTGAGGAACAGAAAGAAGAGGAAGATTACAAAAAATGGTTGGAAACAGAAAAAGAATTGATGTATCTAAATAAGCATTGGAATGATCCAAATCTAAATGAAGAAGAAAAATTTCTGAAGGATTACATTTTGAATAAAAAATACATTGTGGGTGATAGATTGGACGATATTCCTACATATGATGATATTGGTATGCTTAGCGAAGATGAAAAAGTTGTAGAGCAACAAGAAATGTTCGAACATAAATATAATTTTAGATTTGAGGAACCAGACGAGGAGTTCATTAAGACTTATCCAAGGACTGTTGGCGATTCATTAAGAAGGACGAATAACAAAAGGAAGCAAAAAAGAGAAGAATATACCGATAGAAAAAAGAAAGAAAAAGAACAAAAACGAGAAGAACTGAAACGTTTGAAAGCTTTAAAAAGGAAGGAAATTGAAGAAAAGTTTCTGAAATTGAAAGAAGCTAGCGGTCAAGAGGAGTTGATATTTGGTGAAAGTGATATTGAAAGTGATTTTAATCCTGATAAACACGATCAAAAAATGAGAGAGATGTTTAATGAGGATTACTATAATATTGAAGAAGGAAACAGGCCAGAATTTAGTTATGATGAAGAAATAGACGATGAAAAATGGGACCAGTGGACAAGAAAACCAACTAATAATTCCATTAATAATAATAAAAATGGAAATAAAGAGCATGGATATAGTTCCAATGATGATAAAAAAAATGACAAACTAGATTCTGAATCACAGTTTGAACAAGAAGATTCAACTAACATTAAAAAGGGAAGGAAAAAGAAGAAATCTCTGTTTTCCAAAATTTTGTCAGAGCCCAAACCTTTGTATGATCCAGATGGTAAATCATTTGATGAGTATCTAGAGGAATATTACAAATTGGATTTTGAAGACGTAATTGGAGATATGCCAGTAAGGTTTAAGTACAGAAAAGTTATACCCAATGATTTTGGTTTAACAGTGGATGAAATTTTGGCTGCTCAAGATAGAGAATTAAATCAGTGGTGCTCTGTTAAGAAGACTTGTCAATATAGACGGGATGATGAGGAAAAATATGACATTCAAGCTTTCGAAAAGAAAGCTCAAAACTTTGATGCCAAGAAAAAGATTTTGAGCAGTGTTTATGCACCTCCAGAAAATAAAAAAATAATTACTCAGTTAAACCCTGCTGAGTCTAATGAAAGTGTCAGTAAACCAAAAAGAAAGAAACGTTCTAGGAAAAAGAAAGCCATTGAAAGTTCAGGTATTGTGAATGAAGATGCAAACAAAAGTAAAACTGGAGAATTGTCAACAAATGATGTGCATGAATATTCAGAACCTGCTGCTGAAGTAAGTGGAAAGAACAAAAAGAAAAGAAAGAAGAAAAAATCTGCTGGTAATTTATTGATAGAAAACACTGAAACTGTTCCAAATGATTTACAGTCAAATGAAAATGAACTAGTTGAAAAAGATGTATGCCAAAATCTGTCACAGAATGATGAACTCAATCATGATGATACTGAAGTCAAAACGGATATTTCGACAAAAAGTCATAAAAAGAAGAAGAAATTGAATTCCATGCCAAACTTTGAATTTGTTGAAGAACCTCAACAGGAAGTCACTGATGTTAGTTTTAATGAAGATAAAATAAAAAGCAGCAAAAAAAGAAGAAGAAAAACGTGATTTTGTAGAAGTAAGCAAATCACACACAAACACATTCGGAAGTGGTGAAGATATTTCTTGTGATGACATAGAAAAAAATAGTAATAATAATGAAAAGAAAAGTAAAAAACGAAAATTAGTGTTAATGGAAGATAACGAAGAATTGCACAATATTCCATTAAAAAAATCAAAAAGAAGTGAAGAAGGTGAAAATGATAAATTGGATCATTCAGTAAATGGTTCTTTTAAACAACAACATGGTTTCCATCCACACGCAGAAAGATTTGTAAAGAAGGATACTTCAGTTTCTCATCAAGAAAGTAAAAAGACGAAAAAGCATAAACACAATCAACAATTTGGGACGCAATTTCCTCATAAACAAAACTTCAATTTTCAAAGATTTAACCACAATAAAAAAGCTCAAAATAATGACGATTCTGTTCAGATTACAGACAGTTCTGGTAAAAAGATTGTTTCTTCAAATTCTAGACTGGGGGCTTTTGAAATTAATCCAAAAAAATTTAAGAACAATTTAATATATGGCAAAAAGCATCTGTAAATATCTCATATTTTAAGTTTTATGTGTATTTTAAAAATAAATTTGGTCAAAATATTTTGATTTGATTTATTTTTTACTACAATAGCTTCAGTTTTGCCATTTTTCGTTTTATTTCTTTATTTATTTTATAATTAAATTTTCTCTTAAAAAATCCCATATACATTCTGTTGTATTTTTTTTGTACAGCATATGGAACACTGTCAAATGCTAAACAAGTAAGTTAGGATCATATATACAAGTCTATTTTGTATTTAAATTAATTAAACTTTTGGTTTAATACAATGAAATTATATAGTATATTGAACTTACTAAAAAGTTAACTATAGAAAAATAAAAAGGTTTAATACTCAAGTGTTAAAAAGTTCTCAAGTTTGATTTAAAAAATTATCTCTGAGCCTCAAGAAACTGTCCATTAGGTTGAAATTTCTGTTCAGTTGACTTGAATTTACTTGTTGGAAAAATTTTTATTAATTATGTTTTTATCATTTAAATGAAATTGTTTTTTAAAAATTACTTAAATAAAATTTTAAACAAAAATGTTTGTTAAATTTGAATTCCTGTTTTAATTTTCTGATTGTGGGAGTTTTTTTCTCTATCAAAATAAAATATTAATATAAACTAAAATATTTTCATTTATGATTTTTATTAATTTTTTTTATGCATTCATTTGGAATTAATAAATATTATTACATATTTTGATATAAGTTTATAATATTTTTTTCCCTATTATTAATATTTTCTAAATTTATGTACGTAAATAAAATAAAAAATTATGTGTTCTACTCAAGTCATTCCTGATATAGCTAATGTATTGCTGATAATATAAAGCCAGATATAGCTATAAAGATACTTTAAAAATGCTGAAGCAGTAACCCTCAAATTGTTAGTCATGACATTTTTCATTTAATGTGATATGATCTTATTTGTGCAAAACTGGGTTTCCAGTAAATCGGTATCATAGAGCTAATATTTCTCGAAAATCATTGTGAAAAGGAAAATATAAATAGCTATGTTTGGAAAACTTGTAGTGACCAACAAGCTCATTCATATATTTAATTAAAATTATTTGATTGTATTGTGATCTTGAATGAGTTTTTTTTATTTTTATATCATCCTTCAAATAAAAAAGGATACATTGTTTCTCAAGATACACCTGGTAAGATGTGTTAGGAAAATCTGGATCCAGCAAATATGACCGAGAACCGAATAAGTTAAGTGAATCATTAGCTTTAAGTGATAACATGATTAGCCTTTTTTATATAAAAAGAAGTAAAAAACATTAATTCTTTATTAGGCATTTTGTAATTCGAATAGGAAATTTTTAAAAATATTTGAATGATGAAAAATGAACTCAAAGGGAGAAATTTTATAGTTCTAATTTAATTTTAAATTTTGTGAAAATATAGGTATTTTATTTTAAAACAATTGTTTAATTTTTGCAGGTTTCTATTTGACCTATTCAGATTAATTCGAAAAAAAAAAAATTATATGAATTTTACTTCGTAACGATTTAATGAATTCGGGGGAATTAAAAAAGGTTGAATTAAGTTAGAAATTTGTGCTGCCCTCTAGTGATCTAAATATTAACGAAATATTTCGCTTTTAATATAATGTAGAAATAGATTAAATTTAAATTGAAACTATTTGGATATCTGTATTTTTTAATGCTGGAGCACTTTCTCTTTTCTCTATTAACCAAAGCTTCGAAATGAGCTACTATAGATTTGAATATTAATCTTGCATTTCGTAAATTTTTAAGAAATTAAAAAAAAAAAAAAAATTATTAAAAAAATCAGCACAATAGAATTTTGTTTTTTTGAAATTGTCTTAACACAGAATATGTTTTAGTTTATAAATTTAATTAAAATTTAAGCATTTAAAAAATTACACCATCTTATTTTAAATTAAGTAATAAATTTGTTTATTTGAATATCTAATTTAAGAAAAGAGAATCACAAATATATTTGTATATATGATATTTCTCAGATTTATGCAATAATCAGAACTGTCATAATAATTGTACCATGTAATTTCTCAAGAACCTGATAACTTATTGTCCTCTTCTTCCCTTAAAAACAAGTAATATAAAAAAAAAAAAAATTTTAAGTCAATTCCTAATTTTTTTTTCTCTATATTGCAGAAAAGTCCTTTATAAATAATTTTCATTAATTTTTAAAAATTTATCTGCCGCCATTTATTGATAGATATATGCAACTTAATTCTAAAAAAAAAACCAAAAATTAATTAATTAAATTTAATTAATGAATTAACATCAAGTGTCATCCACTACAAGTTCAAAAACAAATGTATTTGAACTGGAGTGGATGAATAAAAAGTATTTTATTAACGATTGAAAATTTGAACAAGATATATATAGGGAGAATGTGAGCTAATAGAAGGAATAGAAATTGCATAAAATAGAAGTTTATTGATAAATATATGAGATTTTTTTTTTTTTTTATGATAGATATCATATAAGCAACAGCTATTTAGACCATTAAAGTTAATATTAAAGAATTCGAATATGCACTTGGTACACTGTATGTCTGAACTGAAGAATCTTAAATGCTTATACAAACTTTGTCTACTGATATATTTATCTTGATAAATTTTATGTAGATAAATGTAGTAATAAATATCTAAAGCAATAAATATGCATTTTTTAAAAATTTTCATATAATTAAATTTATATGCTAACAAAATGAAGATTAAAAACATTTAAAAGTCATTTTAAACATTAAATGTATTTATATATTTTTTATTATTATTTCCATTGACAAAGCAAATATACAAAAATTAAAGTGATGAATATGGCAAAAATAATGAAAAGGAACACATAACAATTATATACAGATTATATCATATTTCATAACGACAAACATAATACCATAGTCATTGTCCCATAAGTTCTTTAGCTCACCGATACAAAGCCGTCACAATGAAGATGATTTTGGTTCATGGCTTCCATTATGCCACAAAGTGGACAATATGGTTGGTCAATAAGATCCAGCTGCTATTCCAGAAACCATGACCCTATAATATTCGGTATTGGACCACAGTCTCACGTCATGAATTATAGGGAATATTCTTAACATTTTATATCGTTTGGTTTTATTCTATCATGACAATTGCTATTTATATTTTTATACAAGATCTGTATGACGCCCAGCTTAGAGATGTCTTAAGCTGGGCGTCATATAGATTAATATAATCGCAAACCTCTTCGTACAAGAATATCACCTTGATCGTTCTTAAAAACATTGTAATGCTGAAGTCTACTGTAACACAATTCGATTATTTCTGTCTCCTAACAATCAAAAGTCGTGACGTAAAAGAGATTAGATGTAGTATTCTTTACTGGCGTGGATGGCAAGAAACTTTGTCATCCTTATGGTATGGTTGGCTGTCAACTGGAGAGCAAAACTACATTTTAAAATTGATTCCTTATTATGTCAGCAACTGGCACAACAAACTTCCAATTTGCTTTGGGTCTGTACTATTTTTTTTATTATTTTTTTTTTTTTTTTATTTTTTTTTTTTTTTTTTTTTGGTATAATCGCAACTTTCTTCGCAGCAAAAGTATTAGTCCCACATCAAGTTGAAAATTCACAAGATTGTATTTGTTACTATTTAGCTACGTGTTGCAAAAAGTCAGCATCTCTATTATCTTCCCCTGGTTTTTTTTTCATATTAAGATATTTCAAAACAAAGTTAAAAATTGCATAATAAAACAAGCCGAAAAACATAGTTTTTATTCTCTTTGGAATTCATTTCAAATTTTTTTCATTTTCTTTTGATATTTCTGTAAGGTGCTTTGAGTAGTGAGCTTGTGCATAGGAAATATTTAGTGGATATTTATTGGATATTTATCGGATAAAGAAGGTGTTGGGAGTACTGGTTATGGACTACATATGTTGATTTAAGAACCAGTAAACTTCCTCATCAGAATTAATTTTAAAGTATGCATAATTGAGGCTGCTGCATAATTATATATCAATAAGAACAAATAGGGAAATTAATAACATTTAAATTTAAGTAAAATATAAAAAATAATTTCTTAAATGTGAGATGCTTTATAATATTAAAACTATTAAAGAATAACAGAGCAAATTCTTTTTAATGAAAATATTTTGCTACAGCCATTATATAATGTCATAACTATTAGAAGTGTAAGTGTAAAAAAAAAACCTTTTAAGAAACTAGAAACATTTTTATAAGTTAAAATAGTAGTAGGTTTTGATACCGACTAAATTTTTAAAAAATAAATGTCAAAAATAAAGCTTAAATTTTTTTTTTTTTTTTTTCACAATTGCCTGATACGAGGTAAAGTCTTTTAGATATCAGTAACCTTGTGATTGTGAACCAATGGCCTAAAAATTAAAATATAGAAATTTTAATTTCAACAATTTATGAGTAAATAATTGTTACAATGAGTAAAACAATATTGACTAATAGAAATATTCTGTTGTTTTTGAGATTTTTTATTATTTTTTATTTTTCATTCAAATTTTGGTATCAATAGATTGGTTAATACAAATACTGTTCTTTTTTTCCTTAATTTCGGGCACAACCCAGAAAGGATCATCCAAGTACATTTGTTTGTCGTCAACAGGTCGAATATGCGTAGTCGTAAAAATGTACCTAAAATAAATTAAAAAGAATTTCAATCTAAATTAAAATTTCTATTACTTAATATTATAACTTCATTTTAAAATCTTTTATTTACAAATGAAGTGAAAATTATGTATAGGTATTTATATAACATCTGAAGCAATGGTTCTGAATTTGGGTGAATGGACATTTTTCTTGAAAATAAAAACTATATTAATTTAAAAAATCAAATTTTGCTTATTTATTTATTTTATAATTATAATTGATAATTGTACGGCATTATAACTGATTATTACACTACTCAACACACATTTTTAAATATGAAAATAGTAATTTCTTACCAATTTTGGGGTGTGAACCCAAAAAAATGATAGAAAAAATTGCCAATTGGCTCCTTTTAGGTGTTCAAACTACGGCCAGCAGGCCAATACCTGTTGTGAATACCTACCATCAATCCAGCCGTCACAGTTTATTTTTATCACATTGTGTAACCGTGCTTCCTCTCACACACTGACAAGAGCGCCTCCTGTGGCATTTAAAAGAAATAGTCGAGAGAGACTCTCATCCAAGAGGAAGTAGAGCGCAACCACGCGCTTCTAATAAGAAAAGTTTAATTTACAATCTCACACCCAGAGAGGAAATTTATTTTCTCAAAAATAATGCTACCAATTTTATGAGGTTTAAACTATTAATACATTAAAACTAAAATATACAGATTTAAAATTATGCAGTTAGTTTTGTAGAAACGTCTTTCATTTTTTTCTTCTTTTGTAACAAAAATTGATAACATGTTTCATTATATTCTCTGATATTTTTGGTAGAATATTTCAGATAACATTGCCAACTTTATTCGTGATTTATCCAATATTTTTCAATGTTTTTTGCAAAACCTTTTTAAAAGAATATCCATGTAATTACACAATCTTTGTAGAAAACGTCATGGAAATATGTTGCGATCTGCCCGATAGTTTTTATAAGAAATAGGAAGACATTGATTTGATAAAATGATTTTGCAAAAACTAACTATATAATTCTCAACTTATTGCATGTTTTATTGCGGCTTATGGAAAAATAACTTAATAGTACGGAAGGAGTACTTGAATAGGATCACCTTTCACTAAACTTAAAATTTTAATTTTCTACTGGACTAATTAAATACTTGTTAGTAAATTATTTTAAGTTCAATTTAAATATGAATTTAAGTACCAGTAATTTTTTCTGGACAATTAATACTCAGAATACTTAAAACAAATAATTATTACTGAATAAATTATATGCTATCAGTTGAAAATAATTCAAACCCATTATGGGCCAAACTCGTTTTTACTTAAAGGAAATAAATTTTTGCTTTTATAAGAAGATTTGCTTTTTTTTTTTAATGAAATAAAAAGTAAATAAAAAAAAAATATTTTTACTCGAATTACGAAATATTGTGAAAACACAAGAGCAATCCAAAACGATTATTTTTCCGATACATGACTTTTTTTTTTAAAGTTGTTTTATATAAAGGCTTTTTTTATTCTTTTTCTGCATGAGTTTATAGTTTGGTAGGAAAAAAAATATAATCTCATAAATATTTTCGTCTGGTTCTGGCATCTATCAGAATAACTCAACAGTAGAGAAAAAGGAACCATTAATCGTTATAAAAATTATGCTAAACCAAATATATATTTTTCTCTCATAATCAGAGAAGTTTCCTTTATATTCCGCAGTAAAAGATTTTAAAAATTTATTGCAGAAAATAGAAAATAAATATACAGTAGAACCTCTTTATCGAAAGTCGAAAACCTACACAACTCGAAACAATTTTTTGTTCCCTTCCCTTCAAGCCCCCAAACCTCCATTACTCGAAATTTCAACGAGTCGAAATAATTAGTCAATCCCCACAAGCCATTTTGGTATATATTTTCCCTCGGTAATTCGAAAAAAAAAAATTGGACCTCTGTATCTCGACCATTAGCAATGTTTGATTTTACAATCTTTTTTACAACCTTTACAACTCGATCATTTGAAACTAATTACCTCTATAGCTCGAAGAAAAATAAGTTACCGGCTTTAAGGATTTGCCGACAATGCACGTCATTGTTTCTTAGAAAACAATGTATGTATGAGTATATAGTAAATAGAATAACCAATTCTATGAAATAGCAACTCGGAAGAAAAAGAATTTTCTGCTCTTTATAGGTTAGATAATGCTATAGATAGATAACGATCGAATTGTCTAAAGCAAAAATAAATAAATAATAATAATTGAGTTCTTTAATACATAATATTTTTAATTTTAAGGTTGTTTCGGAATTATTTTGATTTTTTATTATAGTACATAATATAACTTTTAAGTTGCAAATAAACATGTTTATTACCTCTGTAACTTGAATTTTTATTTATTTTACCTCTCTAACTCAAAATAAGTTAGAAAGAATCTAAGTCAAGTCGAATATTTCCTTATAAAATCCGCGTAAGTCGAAATCCTCATAAGTCGAAATCTCTATAACTCGAATTATTTGGCGTCTCCTTGAAGTTCGACTTACAGAGATTCTACTGTATAATGTTACATTTTCGCAACATCATTCTTAAATGGTAAAGGGCAGTTACAAGTTGTAGTTTAATAAATTAGCCGAGAGGTGATAGTATTCTTTTCGTGTTCAAAATGCTGAATGACTTAAATTTAAAAAACCCTGATTTTAAATTATGTTTATATTTAATAACGCAAAACACTGAGTAAAACATTGTCAAAGTTGCTTCAAATTTTTGTATTTATATTTACTTACCCGTGATTAATCCTGTAAGTATAGCTACCAATATCACTTCAATCACATACAGGAATTGAAAACAGGCTTGGAGAGAAGCCGTACGTCCTAAACCAGGATGGACGTCTGGGGAATTAGCTAAAATTTCCATTAACTCGGTAGAATTGTAAACTGGTGCCATAGCTGGATACAATTTATACAAACTAAAAAAATTTACGCAGTTATAGAAATTTTAACATCATCGTATCAAATAAAACAGATTTGTTATTGCAAATAATTTATACTGATTCCACGTATTCAAAAGTTCAGCATATTTATGTGAATAGTGAAGGAAATCTAAATTGGAATAAGAAAGCTGTAAATAAGAAATTTCGCGCTTCAATGACAAAAAAAAAAAAAAAAAATGAAATAAAAAAGCGGTGCTTCTGTTTAATAAGGTGTGGGATCATTTCAAGTAGCTAGACAAGCTGCACAACGATTTTCCATACTTTTAGAAGTTGTGGGCTCAAACAGTTCCATATGTCACGGAAAGGTCTTTTCAGGTCTAGAATAGTGTTTGGTGGGTGTGGAAGGCCTGCAAGTTGTTTACTGAGCATATTCCACATATACTCCGTAGAATTCAGATCGGGTGAGTAAGTAATCCATGGCATGTGGCGAATATTTTCTATTTCAAGTGAGATTAAGGAGATTTCATCGATTCAGAAGCGTTAACTTGCATGAATATGAAGTCAGTACAAACAGCACCTCAGAAATGAATATAAGACTCGAAGAATTTCACTGTATTTTTAGAGGTCACAGATGACGTATGAAAGATATGGAGATTTGTGAGGAAATCTAACATGATGCCTGTTGACACCATGTTTCCATTTGAAGGAAAATTACGACTTTCAGTGATGTTTTCTGGGTGAAAATGAGTTGCACGTTTTTACCATATTGCAATCCAACGAGAATCAGTGTTCGATTGAAATGAGATTCGTCACTGAACATCACATTGACCCAATGTGACGTTCAGTGACGAATGAAGGAAATGCTGAGCTTTTCAATCAAAAACCTCCAGTGTTGAGCTTCCAGACTCCAGTTTATGAACAGACGTGAGGGGAATTCAAAAGTTGGCTGTCTGGCATAAGATATCAACCTGACTTGAGTTTCATGTACAGAGTTTGTCTGGAAACTAGCATTCTTGTAGCAGCTATGTGTATTTAACTCAGTTCTCTGGCACAACTGCCTCTTTGATGCCGTGCAGTTATTGTCAGATATCATCTTGGCTGTGACGGTTGTGACTCTTGGCCGACCTGGTACTGATTATCGATTAACATCTCCCTTACTTTGGAACCCCTGCCTCAGTCTTAAAATCACACATTGAGGCACATTCAAAATTCGAGATATCACGCTTTGTGATCATTCGATTTCCAGCGATTTTTTCTTTCGTTAGCATATCCATGAGAGAACAAAATGTCCGAAAAGCACTTCATTCACTATTAGTTTATACATCTTTCATGTATTCATATCAATTTAATAAAAACCCAAATAAATTACCGAGTAAATAAGTAGGGATTAGCTAACCCTATTGTTTCATAAATTATTGTATTGTTGTTTTCTGACGAATCCCGCTTTAATTTGTGATACCATGATGGCCGCATTCGTGTCAGACGCTATACCGGTGAACGCCATCTTCCGGAGTGCATTATCGAACGCCACAGTGGACGAACACCCGGAGTTATGGTCTGGGGTGCCATAGCATATCATGGACGATCTCAATTTCTAAGAATTGTGGGCAATCTGAACAGCAACCGGTACATCAGTGAAGTTCTACAGCCCCAAGCTGTTCCCTTCCTTCAAAGCTTGCCAGGGACTGTATTTCAACAGGACAATGCCCGCCCTCATATCGCTAGGACTGTTCAATCCTATTCAATCCTGTGATTGCGATCTCTTGTTATTGTTTGTTTGCTTTAAACATTTAATCATTTATTTGTACCACTACCACTCAACTGTTCTCTTGTATTATTGTTTGTTTGCTTTGAAATTTAATCATTCAATTATGACGATTCCTTCATGGTGTTGCAATTTTCACAAACATGAGTATATTTAAAAATATTCTTAATATTCCCATTTCAAAAAGGAATTTTCTGACTCTTAGCCGTCTTATATGTATGTATTCATTATAAATTTCTTTAATTATATATTGATAGCCGTTTGTCTACCAATTAAAATTCTTACTGGAGAAATTTTTTTTTTTTTGGTAACAAATTGGATTCTAATCTATATATAATCTAAAGTTTGTTTTTCATATTCAATTTTGATTTAAGGATTATTCCTATCGAATCTGTAAGCATAATAGCTCTTAAAGATCGACAATTTCTTATAGCTAGAAAAAGTAATTAAAACTTAATTTCTAAGATCAAATAAATTTACTCACCTGTGACCATAGCTTCTTTCATTAGCTACTAAAGCAACTATAATGCCTGTAATTCCAGCAAAAAATCCTGGTAAAGCATGTAAACTATTAATTCCGCAAGGATCGAATATATTAATTCTGGCTAGGAAAGGCTGGAAAAAAATTATTATTAGAATAATTAAATTTACAATTCAAAGTAACCATCCTTTGCAATAACAAAATTAAATAAAAAATAACACAAATAATTTAATAAATAAATTTATAATATACATTAATAATTAAAAAGAGTATTTTTAATCAGATTTTAAAAATACTTTAAAATATATTAATTAAAAGTTGAATTAAGTTTAAATTAGATGTTATATTATGAAACTAACATCAAATAAAATTTTTAATAAAGTTTCTTTAAATTGATCTAATTAGCTGTTCTAACAATCAAATATAATTTAAGCAACAATTTTTATTTTTTACTTCCTATGTTATTATTACGTAAAATAAAATTGTTTTGACGCAGGTTAAGTTTTTCAGTTGTAGATATAATATTTCTTATAACTTTTAATAGGATTCAAATTTAATTTGGGGTCATTTCAAGTAGATAAATAATTTTTGATAGAAACTATTCCATAAAGTTCTTGATTATAAACATTTATACAAAAAAAATTTGCGTATAGTCATGAATATTTTATAATTTTATTCACTTTCTTTCTTCAAATTCTGGCAATTTAACTTGATGTCACTGGCCACTGATAAAACCAATTGTTTGTGAACTTAGCATTATCCAGGATACTTCGTAGGGGATTTTCTATAAGACACTCATAAGAAAGAAAGGGAAATAAATGTCTTCTGGAAGTATTCTTAAAGAAAATGTTTCATTTTCTTGTATAAGGAAACCCAGAACATCATTACGGCTACCCGAAAATGGCGGAATCTGTTCCTATGTGTTGTCAAACATTTTAAATGACACTATTTAGACAAACTCATAATGTCTTTTACAGAAGATATACAAATTATATCAGCCTTATATAATGTTCTAATCCAAGGCATGTGCAGACTTGTAAAGACAAATAGGGCTTAATGCTGTAGCTTGTTAACCCTACAAATACATATTATACTATTACATTGACACCCTAAAAATTGATTAATTAAGTGGTACATATTAAAGAACTTGTTAAATTCTTTTTAAAAAATTTTTTTCAATCTTGAATATCAATTTTCTTATATATTGATATTCGAGATTGAAAAAAAAAAAAGTACATTCGACCTATTTATTAATCCAAAATAATATATCCAAGTGGAAAAAAAAAAATGGAAAATACTTTTGAAATCTCGTAAAATAAGCAATTAGATTTTTGAGAAAGTTAACGCCTTAATTTCCAATAAAGTTCTGACACTTATGTGACAGCAAGTAACTTAAAAAACGACGTAGAACAATTTAGCATTGGGGCAATGTTTACCAACCAGCGTGTCGCAAAAGAATTTGGAAGTGTGCCACGAAAATTTAATTACAAAGTAATTTTCCCTACAAATTGATGAATTAGCACGTGTTAGCAATTGTAGTAAGTTAACTGCATCGTAATTGCACAGTAGTGTAGCTAATTGTCTAATAAGAAATGATTGAAAGGGCCTGTTTTTATTCCATGAAGAACTTCAGGAACAAAAAAAAACTGAGAAGAAATCTTTAAAAGTAATAATTATTGTGATATCTGGACAATTTCAGGAAAAAATTTGGTATAATAAGTTTATATATAGTAGAGATCAGAGGTAAACAAGAAAAGTCAGAGATTTGGCATCTGAAGGTTAGTCTGAAAACAGTGTTGTTAAATTTATTAATATGGGCCGGAATGGCCGAGTGGCTAGCGCACTGGCGCTCGGTACCACAGGTTTCGGGTTCGCGTCCCGGCGGTGCCATGGATGCTTGTAGTGGTTCGGAATCCACTTTATAACCGTAGGTCCCGGTCCTAATAGGAGCGTTGCGGGGGCATTGTTACTCCGCGTCCGTGGCTTATCTTCAAGTTACACGCGCCCTCTGGATAATGCAAAGTGAGTAACGTCTGTGCAGCGCTTGCCTTAAGGCATCCAAGACCAAGCTGTCTAAGTGTTAAGTGGGCTCAAAGATAGATTAGTATGTTGGTATAATTTAATGGCACAAGAACCAGTTTTGGCCAAGCTGCACCAAACAATATGTAATAAGTAATAAAAGAGACTATGTCTTGTTAATGAAAAATAATTAAAATTCATTTTACACAGACGTTTGTTTTATATATAGTAACGCGATAAAAATGTTTTAAAATCCCAATAATTTATATAAACCTAGGCTAAAATTAAAACATATCAGATGCACATTATTTTCATTATTAAAGAAAATATTGACTGACATAGAATATTGGGACTATTTTGGATTACGAGGTGTTGAGATTGAGATTGTGTAAAAAAAGTAGTTATTTGAATGCAGTTGATTTTTTGTCTTTTATATTATATTTTTTTCAATTAAATTTTATTTAGAATCTAGTTTGGCATTGGGTTGAGCCTTGCGATGAACAATACTTTTAGACATTGTCTTATCTTTTCTTATTTCTTTTTTCTGATTTCTTTTCTAGAGTAATTGGATAATTCACGCTGGTGTGCCACAGGGCTCTATTCTAGTCCCTTTCCTCTATAATATCTTTATCAACGATATTCCACAAAAAGAACAATATCAAAAATTAGTCTGTATGCTGACGACACTGCAATCTTAACGCAAGGCCGAAAAACTTGCACCACCCAGGAAAATTTGCAAAATTATATCATTGATTTAGAAAAATGGCTTTTATATAAAATTAAATAAAATTAAATGTGGACAAGACTGAAGCAGTTCTTTTCACTTGCAAAAATCCTATAACCCTCCTAATATTAAAATATACAATAATTATATCACCTGGTCTAAAGAAACTAAGTACTTAGGAATTATCCTTGATAGTAAACTTAACTACAGATCGCATATCTACAACCTTAGAAATAAATTCAATACTCAATTTAGAATTCTCTATCCTCTAATCAATAGAAATTCAGCTTTACCTCTTAATCTCAAAATTCTAATATATATCTCTTATCTTCGTCCAGTATTAGCTTATGCAAGCCCAGTTTGGGGTTCTGTCGTACGTACAAATTTTGAAATTATTGAAAGGCTTGAGAACAAAACTCTCAGAATGTTAACGAATTCACCCTGGTACTTTCATAATGACGATATTAGACGATCTCTCTCGATTCCAAGTTTAAGACAATTTGTTCACAAAATTTCTACTAAATTCTATAATGATATGCGAAACATCAATAACCCTGCATTCAATATCCTACAAAATTACGATTATGATATTTCTTCCCGCAAACATAGCAAAATACCTCGCACTGTTCTAAATATTTTAAATTAATTCCTTACAACTGCCTAGATGAAAAAAAGTTCGCTTTTCTCCTAAGCTATTTTTTTCTCTTAAGTTGACCTCTTTTGCTCGTTCTGGGTTATTACATGCAACTGATTTCATCAACATCTACATTTTTGAAATTTTGATATTTTTCATTTTATAATTTTATTAAATAAATAATTCTCTTTAAGAAAAAAAAAGGGCATTTAATTATCTATTTTATTTATTAACTCAAAAGGGCATGAGACCACCGCTATGTTTCAACAATTTACAAAGAAGGAGCTAGTGGCCGCTACGCGGCCAAGGATCTTCGTAATAATCTACAATAACAGATAACAGATCTTGTATACTTGGACTAAGCTAGAGGTAGTTATTCAAGTTTCATAGTAAGAGTCACATTAGGTCAGTAAGATTGCAGTCAGATATAATGAACACATAAAGTTAAGATCGAACTATTTCTAAAGAAGTCAAAGTTGATTTATATTCTTGAGTTTATATTGCATATAAAGACTTTTGAAGGGTTTTTGTTACCCACTTTAGTGGTGGCAACTAGAAACTTCAGAATTATGGATTTTGTTTTCAGAGTGTCAGAGCCCTTTTTATAGTTATTCATACCTCTGTCATTAACATATGTAACGGGTATTCTTTGTGAGATTATACCTTCACAGCAGTTAATGTTCTGAAAACTTTAACATTTATCGGAAAATCAATAAATTGTCTTGCACATAAAAATACTTTGATTGGGCGTATGCGCTCTTATAAGAAGGCCACCGTATTTAATTTTTGTATAGTTTTGAAATCACCGCTTATAGATCGCAAACCATTTGTATTTTAAAGAGTGATATTGAGTTGAATTCTTTGTTAGAGCAGATGAAATTGAAGTTTGTCAGATGCAGATGCTGATTTATGAGAAGTAAATTTGACTTGGGGTCTTAATTACAAAGGTATCGGAGCAAATCAGAATGTGGCGTATTTCGGTCTTCATAGGTGTGCAACATTTAAAAAAAAAAATGCATGAAATTTGATAAACAATTCCTCCTTGATACAGCACCACCCACCATGAAGACAAACAAAGGATTGATACATACTGAAAACTAGATGTACTGCCCGATTAACAGAAGCGGAGGTCAAAGAGAGATCTTGCCCACATAAAAGCCGCAACTTCATTGAACTCTATCGACAGTACTGCGACAAAACTCACTGCTAACCGGTATGTCAAAATTTGTTACTTATTGTACTGTTAAAAATTTGTTCGCCACTTACGTATTAACGCTACCTTGGCTACAGATTTGGCGGTTTTTAAGTGTCGCCAATCTAACAGCTACAGATTGGCGCCACTTAAAAACCGCCAAATCTAACAGCTACAGATTTGCTGATTTTTGACGCCATTTTTTAGTGCTACGAAAATGCGTATTTGGGATTTGCCAGAAACAGAACAAGATGCAATTTTATTTTTTAGGAGCAAAATATTTTACCAAAAAAACGAAAATGTCCCAATTTCCATGACATGAAACTTTATTTTGGTAAACGTAAGTTTTGGAAACGCAATTTCAGTCAGTGTGCTTATCATGTGGGACTTAGAAAAGACAACTGGTTTGAGGGAAGCAGAATTCCATTTAAAACCGCCAAATCTGTAGCTGCGGTTGGCGTTCACAAGATAACTGCGTGCGCGTGCGAACAACAAGATTGCTCTTTATTGGCGCAACTGTAGCCAAGGTAGCGTTAATACGTAAGTACCCTTGTTCTACTGACTTGTTAGTAAAAGCTAAACCAAATTTAAATTCAAGTGACAAAAATATGAACAAAATATCAAGTGACAAAACTATTGACGTTATTAGTAGAAATAAGTCCGAAGAACTAAACAAATTGCAAGCATATAATAGTATGTAAGGAGAACAGGAACAAATAACAAAACACGAAGACAACGATTAGTAACAAACAAGATCGAACAATAAGGTCTAATAAGGTCTGCAATCGAACAATAAGGTCTGTAATCACGATGATGAAAA
Source organism: Caerostris extrusa (assembly GCA_021605095.1). Lineage (NCBI taxonomy): Eukaryota > Metazoa > Arthropoda > Arachnida > Araneae > Araneidae > Caerostris > Caerostris extrusa. Next base: position 42,001 of record BPLR01001938.1, read on the forward strand.
GAAAAGAAATTAGAAGTTAAAAGAATGGATGCAAAGAGAACATTGGATCGTCTCGAGGTCTTGATATCCGTACATATCTAAAGAGATATGCTTCTGAGGGGTGTTCGGATCGAAATCCATTTTTATCTCTCACAACGCATTATTCAATTCGAAAAGGTGGATTTAATAGGCTTAAAAATAATCATTACGCTTGAGTACACATAATAAGTACGCTTGAAGGTGAGTTTAAGGATATATCATTATCTTATTTTTAGCCAACTACTACTGTGCCCAAAGAGTAAGACCAATGATTTTTTTCAAAAACCCTTTATTTATTCTTCCAAATTTATTTCATCGCCTTCAAAGTAATCCTCTCCGGACACAATGCACTTAGACAACTTTTTTTCCAATCCTCAATGCATGTTAAAAAGTCATCAACCGGGCTGGCCTTCAAAGCGGGCTGCAGTTCACGTTGAATCTCTTCAATCGATTCAAAACGGTGTCCCCGGAGTGGTCTTTTGAGTTTAGGGAATAGCTAGAAGTCGCACGGTGTGAATACGGTGGTTGTAGAACGATATGGGTTTCCTTTTTGGCGAAAAAGTCCCGAAGAATCAATACAGTGTGAGATTCAGTGTTTTCGGTACCAATCGAGATTTGACGTGTTTGAGGCCCAAAATGGAATTGACCGATCCTTTTGAAATTCCAACAACCTCAGCAAGGTCACTAATTGTAAATTGATGGTTTGCAAGAACCAAATCTTTAATTTTTGGAAGTGAGCTTCGTCAGTTGAGGTTGATGGTCGACCAGAGGGCCCTTCGTCTTCAACGCGTTCTCTGCCTTCTTTGAACTGTTTTTACCACTTCTAAACATTACTTTCCGATATAGGAATGCTCCCCGAATGTCTTCTGCAACATTCTATACGTTTCCGTAAACAAAATTTAATGCAAGTTCTTTGTTCAATTCATTCAGACATTTCAAAAATTGCCGGAATCAGTTTTAGCGTCTCTCAAAGCCAAACATAACTCAAACACTAATGAATATTTTGACAAATTTCACACAAGGACAGTGCCAGGACAATGCCAAGGATGTCAAGGACAGTGCCAGCAACCTAAAAAAGAAAAAAAAAAAATTGAAATTCTATAAGGATTCCATTGAAAATTGGTCCTAATTTTTGGACACAGTAGTACAAAAAAGGCATTTCCATCCATCGGTGAAAAAGTTATAAATATTCTTTTACAATTTGCTAAAACATACATGTGCGAACAAAGTTTCTCTATATGTGCTAGCTATCAAAAACTTAAACGCATCATCACTGAAAAATCTGGATCGTAAATTCTTTCGACCGTAGATTCAGATATATATAAAAAAAAAAAAGAAATTGAGTTCACAAAAAGCTTGTAATATCGCCCCGAAATAACAAAGTATTTAATAACTTTGGCAAATTAATATTGCGCCTATTTATATATTTTAAATAGTTATTTTGTTACTAAATTATCATTATTGGCAAATTTATATACACTCAAGAGTCAAAACATTATGACCACCTGTGAATAACGAGTTGGTCCACCTTTGGCGTGCGACACAGCTTCAACCCGCCTTGGCATGGATTAATACCACCACTTAATACCAGTTAAATACCACTTCCACCTGATCACGTGTCTTCCACGTCATCCAGGAGAGTTCATTGCAAAATGTAGGGGTGGTCATAATGTTTTGGCTCTTGAGTGTATAATGTCTAATTTTTTTTTTTTTACTTTTTTTCATTATCACATCATTAATTTTTAAAATGATCACATAATTATTTTATTTTTTTAATTTGTTTTATATTTATTTATCAAGCCATTACTTTTAAATTATCGCATAATTATTTTATACATATTGTTATTTTATCACTCGTATGTACGTTTCATCACATGTATTACGTGTCTTTTTGTATTATCACATTTTCTTTTATTTATCACATAATTATTTTTTAAATTAAATTATCACATAATTAGTTTACTTTGTGTAATAATACTTAATACAGTGTATAATAAGAGCATTTCGTAAGTAGATAATGATACTTTATACAGAGTATATATACTATTAATATAATCTAATAATATAATTTATCACACCATTATTTTTAAATTAGTTAACACATATTATTTTATTACTTTTTGTATTATTCCATCATTATGTATCATTATTTTATAAGATATTAGCGTTCTAAAAATTTAATTACAACTTCACTCTATTAAATTTGACATTTTACTTCAGAAATGTGATATAAAAGCTATGTCAAATACAAATAACTGTGGAGTCATATATTAGGCCTTTTCATTACATTTTTTCGCTTATGTCATGCTTATAATTACATCAGTGACTTATTTGAAAAACATGAAAATGTCCGCAAAAAAATGTCTGAAATATTTTTTAATTTATAGTAAAATATTTGAGAATATTTGTACTTTTTTATTTAATTCCTATTAAAAAAAATAGAAAAAAATTATATGTTAACAGAAAAATTTTCCTTCATAGTATGTAATGAAATTATGCAAGTTTGTGGTGTGTAATGTAAAGTTGTAAAAAAAAAAAAAGTTGACAAGCATTGTGTTAGGATAATAAATAAATAAACAAATAAATAAATAACTTAGATAAGACCCAGAATCTAGACTATCGCAGTTTTGACAAAAATTCTTATCTCTTAGTTTATAATAAATGAAAAAAACATCAAAAAAATATTTTTATTGTGTTTATGTATTTAAACTTTTGTCAAACTTGGACCAAGTTCTATTTTATCTTTATCAAAACAGGAAGACATTTTTTAAATGATATAATAAGTTGCATATAGTAATACATTATTTAAGTTTTTTTGCATATTAAAAATTATGGCAATTCTTTTTTGATAGATTTTTTTCTTTCTAATGCAGCTGGCAAACACAGGCACCTTGATGTTGGATGCCTTAAGGCAAGTGCTGCGCAGACGTACTCACTTTGCATTACCCAGGGGCGCGTGTAACTTGAAGATAAGCCACGGACGCGGAGTAACAATGCCCCCGCAACGCTCTACGATCCTATTAGACCGGGACCTACACTTTAAAGTGGATTCCGAACCACTACAAACATCCATGGCACCGCCGGGACTCGAACCCGAAACCTGTGGTACCGAGCGCCAGAGCGCTAGCCACTCGGCCATTCAGGCCCTTTTTGATAGATAATATGGGAATATCCACATAATATTATTTTGATCTTAGTCACGTCTATGACAACTTTATTTTTAATTTTGCGGTTTATAAAAAATACTACGTAATTTTTGTATCCTTTACAGAGAAGATACTTATATAAATTTTGCTTGTATAATAAATTGTAATTTCATATCATTCGTATCTGAATCCACCACTTTATCGAATTCAACCTCATGATTTCATTTGGAATAGACTGTAAACAACAGTACGAACAATTTACTCCATTAGTCAAAAACTTGAGGCGTGATGGCCGAGTGACCAGTGTTCTGGAGCTCGATGTCACAGGTTTTGGGTTCGAGTCCCGGCGGTGTCATGGAGGTTTGTAGTAATAGTTCGCTATAATCTACTTTAAACAGTAGGTTCCAGTCTAGTTAGACCAATGCGCTTAGGGTTTACCTTGTAAAAAGAAAACGTCTCCAGTCTCGAAATCTGCCAGTAGGCAGACGGTCTTGGCTCACCATGGGGCTTTTGCGCCAATGAAGAAGTCAAAAACATTGTCATTTAATTAGTGAAAAACTGAATTTATTTTAAATGTTTTCAAATGACGTTCACAATCAAGACGAATGGAAAAGGTGAACAGATTAATTACTCTAATGGACAGAGAAGTTAATCTAAAATAGTATTGTGCTAATCTTTGAGTTTACTCTAGTACCTTAACCAGTTCACATGTTTACATCGCCAACTTGGTGCACAATAAATCAATAATGTTAAGTATTTTAAAGGATAAATAATGACGAAAATTTTTAATATCACAAGAATAAAGGAATTTGTTTTAATTTGAGCAATAAAATAAATATCATGTAGGAAAAATAAAAAAATCAGTAGTTCCTTACTCCAAAATAATTAAATCCTAAAACGCATATCATTCCTCCCAGTGCACCAATGAGCAGAGCTCCGAAAGGTTGTACCATCAAATCAGAAGTGGCTCCTATGGCTACGCCTCCTGCAAGAGTTGCATTTTGTATATGACCCTGAAATATCAAAACAAGTAAAAACCAGTGATTAATACAAAATACTTTACAAAATAAAGGGCTCGTTGGAAAACTTATTATGTTAGATAGGAATAATTTCCCTCACATTCTATTGTTTTAAGGATAGTTTCATAGATAAATGAAAAGAATTTTGCATTTAACATTTGTTGTTATTGTTGTTTCTTATCTCATTTGGTTGACAGCAGCATCTACACCAAATCCATGAATCCGTGCGTTCTCAAACAATGAAAACCATTCCAGGACTTCAAAATTCTTAAACCAACGAATCATGATAAAGGGTAAAAACGGCAGTTTGAATGACACTTTTAGATTTACACATTATCTTTAAAAATTCTTGCCATTCTGCTTTGAGTTTTGTAGTCAATAATCTTAATTTTTCGAATGATGATTTTCTCATTCCGTGAGATAGCTTTGTTGGATTTCAGATCTTGATATATACTGGTTATCCTTCTACGTTTTTTATAACGTTTTATGATAAAAAACGATTTAAATTACTTAAACAACTGTTTGATTATTTTTAATAGTGTAACCTTTATTAAGTATAAATTAGTAATTCGCGTTTTTAGAATTTTTAATTTTAGAATAATTTGTTGTTTCTTTTCCTACTTGGTCGACAGCAACATCTAGACTAAGTCCATGAACCCGTGTCTTAAAACGACGAATCATGATAAATGATTAAAAATGCAGCTTCTTTTTTTTTGTCCTTGACCTTGCTACACACAAAGACATGGGGCAGCCAAAGGGAAAAGTCCGACTTCACCCCACTCGCTAATATCCCCGGGGACTGGGTATCCATTTTAGTCGCCTTTTACGACATGTATGGGCTATAATGGGGCTATAACCCAGACCCAGGGCTAATTTTATCAAAGACCTAGTTTCAAAAATCTTGTATTGTTTCAAACAATAGTAGAGAAGATTTCTTTTCCAGTTTGTAGAAAGTTTGAAGGAATATATGCAGCTCATCAAAGCATTGGACACTGTTTATAAATTTAATTGTTAGCATTTTGTCTTCTTGCCTCCTACAAGTCTAAGCCGCAATCCTCTTGTATTCTTAAGTTGTTCGTGAAGGAGACTGCACCAGACATTGCCTTTGGCGCCGTAGCTTGTACCTTATCTGGTGTGTCTGGTGCAGTCTCATTAGCAGCTGTCTTGTAGCTTCTCTATTAAAGTAGAGCAATAATGTAACCACATTGGTAAGACATATTCTATTATTGGTCTTGAAATAATTGCTTAGGTGGTTTCCAATGTCTTGAAAGCCGCACCCCATTTCATTCCACAAAGTCTTCCTATGACGTTTAACTTTAACGCTCTGTTAGAACACTCCTGTATATGTCAATTTAATTTTTTTCAATTTTTCTTTAAAAATTTACAAAGTTCATTTGTGATATATTCTTACATTAAAAATACTATTACTTAATGAAATTTTGATTTTTAGTCTCTATATATTTTTTTTACAGATGTTATCACAGAAAGCATAGTAATCTAAAAAATAAAAAATAAAAATTGGACTAGTTTAATTTTATCACAGACTAAATTATTTGTGTATTCTTTTAACTACTAAGCATATACTAATGAATGTACATGATCTTAAAAAAACGATTTAAAAGCGCACGTTTCCATAAAAAAAAAAAAAAAATTTTTTTTATTTAATTAAAAAATAACTATTAAGTGGGTAAAAAATTAGACTTAAATAACTTTTGAAGGTACAAAACTGAAATTCATCATTATACAAAAATTAACTAAATGTATTATGAATATATATTAGATAAAAAATAATATAATCAATGTAATCCAAGGTTGAATTAGAGTAAATAATTTAAATTAATAAAAGATCTTTTTAAATAGTTATGCATTTCACTAATGGGCTCTCAGTTGGCTCTCGAGATTATCAATAATATTTCTCCTCGGGCCCTGGTTATTTACACTGACGGAAGCAAATCTGACTCTGGAAGAACAGGTAGCGGAATTTTTATGAAGACAAGTACAGGAGAATTTAGATATCGTTTTAGAAACCCGTACCACAGCTCAGTATTCCGCTCAGAATTAACTGCTATAAGCGAAGCTCTGAGCCTAGCTTTAGACTTTAAAGTATCTGATGTTTGGATTCTGACTGATAGTAAGAGCTCAATACAGTATTTGAAAGATTGGCCAAGCATCTTGGACATATTGGGGCAGGATATAGTTTCTAAACTAGCTGTTTTGGACCAGATCGGATCGGTGTGCTTGCAGTGGATTCCTTCCCATGTGGGCATCTACGGAAATGAAATTGCTGATCTGCTCGCTAGGGAAGGTTGCGAACTTCCCAAAGCTTTTTCTTCCAATCTGTTAGCTTCAGAGGTTCATTCCAAGACTTTAGCCAGAGTGAATACCGCTTGGAGGTCGTCACCAATTCATGCATGGTACGCCGCTAAATATCCTGGTATGTCCTTGCAGTGCTCCAGTCCTAGACCTGCTCAAACGGCTTTAGCTAGACTAAGGACTGGCCACACTAAGAGTTTGACCTTCAATGGAAACGAGAAGACATATACCCTTTGACATTGTTCGGCCATCGCGTCTCCCTCTCATCTCATCGATTGTATTGGTGCCTCTATGAGGCAATTGTTGAATGAGGGGAGGACGGTTTACGATCTATTGATGCAGCATGATCTACTGGACTTGGTTTAGGATTCTAAATCAAGGGATAAGCAACAACAACACTAATGGGTAATGTTTATCTTTTACATTATAATGAATTGTGGTGAAATTTCTTCATACCATTGTAAACTTGTTATTCTTGTGCACCAAAGAGGACATTGCAAAAGCCATCAAACAACTACCCAGCAGAGCAAGGAAAGTATTGATGACACTTCTGTACTGGGCATTTCCCGTTGACAAACTCGAGTTGAAGCTTGGCCAGAAGCACCACAGCAGTACAGTTCCTAGCATGAGTAGAAATTAAATCATATGGATTATTCATAATCTCTGTCATTCTCTTAGTAATAACATGTAAAGTCAGCTGTTTCATTTTTTAAAAAAAAAATAATTTATTATTTTGCGAATTTTATTTTCATTTTGTTCATTTTACTGTCGTAATTTGAGACTGATAGGGCGGAATTGTAACAGAATGGAATTTATAGGTTGCACTATAGGTGGCCTACTACTTCATATACACAAGAAGTAGGCCAATAATAATTACAGATGAATTTTCATTTGTAATTGTCCTTATTTCTTATCGTATTGGTGAAAACTCGAAACTAGACAAGCAATCTGGTTATCAATCAAAAATCATTTGTCGCAATCATATCCAAATCTATTCATTTTTCACAGCAGTGACTCTGTATCCTTATAATTTGGAAACCGAAACTTTTATCTTTTTGTACTCAAAAAAATTTAATGTTAAAACACTAAATTAGAATACACGTACAATTTGTAATTTTAATTAATCATCACACAATTTAATTAGATAACACAATTTAATTAGATAAACAATTAAAACTAATGTAAAAATAAAATATTTTTTTATTTCTAAAGTGTCATAGATTATGAACTCTAGTTTTTAGGTGTTACGTAAAGGAAAAAAATAAAAATCCCATTGAATTCTTGAAGCAAAATGTCTTTCAAGCTAGAAGTAATGCAATATTTTGGTAAAAATATTAGTAGAGTATACGAATTTAATTCTTAAATGTCTCCCTTTACCGGAATAATATTTTATCATGCTTAAGTCTTTAAATAAAATGATTAATATAAGAAAAACTTACCAAACATACAAAATAAGTTGGATTCATAACTAGGAGTTTCATTTGGATTATTCTTAACATTGACTTTTCTATCAACTGCATATGCCACTGTGCATCCATATATACCAGCAAACATATGTAAGGATACTGATCCTCCGATATCAGAAACCTTAAGAGAAAATAAAATTATTTAGTGCAAATAAAATAGATCATAATAATATTCAACTCTAAATGCAAGCAGACACTTCAAATTTGGTTTGCAATCATAACTTTTTATCGGATTGTAAATATTTGTAATTTTATGAATGCATTTGTAGATTAAGAGTTTAATTTTAATAATTAATATAAATAGAGGAAATTAATTTGTTTTCTAGCTACAATTTGGCACACAATTTTAGAAGCTAAATATGTATAAGAATTATCTTTAAACCAAATATTTGTAAATTTCTTTTTTTTTGAATACTTAGAAAATTCTATAGAATTCTCTCCAACGTTTTTGCTTATTATAATTCTTGAAATTTAGAAAAAATATTTTTACAGACATATTTTAGATGTTAAAAATCGATTTTAAATTATATATTTCTGTGTGCTACTGTTCTCTTTTTACTGGGTAAGCTCTAAATTTTCAAGTTTGGTTCTTAGATAATTATCTTGAATATGTCAGACTTGATTTAGCTATTAAAGCCTTTCATAATCAATTTAATGGGAAAAAAAACAAAAGATGTACATTCTTTGGTGCAAAGTAAACATAAATTTGAATTCATTATTTAAGATTGGAGTCGTAGTAAGAAAAACAAGATATTAAATTCAGTCAAACATGTTTCAGATGTTATATTATTTTTACAAAGCATAAATTCTTCAGTGGCGCGACACCCTATTTAATAATTTGAATTCAAAAAGGTATATGTTTATGAATTCTCGTTCATTAATTCCTTCTTAGTATGCCCTTTTTTGTATATACGTGTCCACACAGTAAAAGAGTTTGTCCCCATTTGGGAGATGTGCCATTAGGCTAAAGCAATCGAAGGATCGCGCGACATTTGGGTCGGAGCGATGTTGTCATTCGATTATGATGGCAGGAATAGTTAAGCTATAACAGGACACATCTTGAAGGTGCTGATCAAACCTGGCGATACGATGGAATGTGAGGACAAAATTATCATCAGAGCAGCTGTACATGTACATTATTTGTCATTATAAATTATCTCACTTGTAGCATGGAAACTTCTTCTTTACGATAGCGCGACAACCTCATGATGTGTCAAGGCCTCCTGCCTACTGGCAGATTCCAAAACATCAGATGTTGTTTTCTTTTTACGGGTTAGGATGGTCAGCCTTACGCCCAACTCTCTATAGTCATATTAGACCAGGACCTACAGTTTAAAGTGGATTGCAAACCACTACAAACATTCATGGCACCGCGGTACACGAACCCAACAACGTTGGTACCGAGAGCCAGAGTGCTAGTCACTCGGCCATCAGGTCCCAACATGTCCTAGTGGTTGCAAAGACCATTGATAGGTAATTCGAAACGAACCAACGAACGATGAACCAACTTCGAGCAAATTGCCATAACTGAAAGTGAACATCATAATCATCGGCGCAACAGCCCCATGACGGGCCAAGGCTGTCTGCCTACTAGCAGATTTCTAGACATTTTCCTTTTTACTGGGTAGGTTTGCCAGCCCTAAGTACAACAGTCATATTACATCGGGACATACAGCTTGAAGTGAATTCCGAACCACTACAGGCACCCGACACTCGAGCCCTTAACCTGTGGACCGAGAGCCAGAGCGCTGCTATTACATTGTTCTATTATCTTACCTAATTTGATAGCATAGTGGGCCTGAATGGTCGAGTGGCTAGCGCTCGGTACCACAGGTTTCGGGTTCGTGTCCCGGCGGTGCCATGGATGTTTGTAGTGGTTTGGAATCCACTTTAAACCGTAGGTCCCGATCCTAATAGGACCGTAGAGCGTTACGCGGGCATTGTTACTTCGCGTCCGTATCTTCAAGTTACACGCGCCTCCTGGGTAATGCAAAGTGAGTAACGTCTGTGCAGCGCTTGCCTTAAGGCATCCAAGCCCAAGCTGTCTTAGTGTTTGCCAGCTGCATTGGAACAAAAAAAAAAAAAAATAATAATAGCATAGTTATTATTTTTCACTATGCTACATTTGAAATATGCTCTCCTATTGAAAATTTCCTGCTTCAAATCATTTATGTTCCAATATTTTTTCATTAATTTTTCCATTATTATTAATTATAAAAATCTTTTATTGCTCTAGCTTCATTATTACAACAAGTCTTAACTACTAACGTGTGATATTTTTATAGTTTTTGGCAATTTTAGCTAGTGTAATATATTTTTTTTTCTTCTAATGCAGCTGGCAAATAGACCGTGATCTTCGCCATAAGGGCTGCACCGATGTTACTCACTTTGCATTACCCAGGGGGCGTGTAACTTGATGGTAAGCCACGGACGCGGAGTAACAATGCCCCTGCAGAGTTCTGCGATCCTATTAGGACCGGGACCTACGGTTTAAAGTGGATTCCGAACCACTACAACACCCATCGGCAAAGCCGGGATTTCAACCCGATAGCTAGTGTAATATACAATTTAAAAAAAAATAGTAAATTAGTCTTAGTCAGAACTCACATGAAATCCTGTGAGGCAGAAGTGCTCGTTTGTTGTGTAAATGAGCACTTCGAACAAAGTGAAGATGACCATCTGCAGAGGACTGATCTTCCCGAAGACTCCTCCGAGAGCAATGACTGCGCTTGCCGCTGCGAACTCCCCTGTTATGAGACTAAAGGAAAAAAATAGCATTATTAAAATTGGATTTTATATAAAAAGCATAGAATAATCTCTTGAGAATAAAATAAACAGCGCATTTCATCAGTTCAAAAATCAACCATTCATCTAGTAATTACCATTTACACGGATTTGCGAAGCTATAAAGCAAGTAACATGTTTTTGAAGTGAGCCATCTCCCGAAAATCATGTTTCTATCACAATTTTGTGTATCTCTTGAATTCACTATTAATGATAAATGTTTGGCAGTTTTTGTACCCATAAAACTTTTTTTTTCTACATATGTAAATAATCATTTTACATTAAACAGTTGTAATTTTTATAAATTCAAATTCCAAATCGCTTTTTTAATGAGAAATGCTTTTATTTTATACCAGTACGTGACATTATACATTATACTAAACTAAAAACTAAAACACCGTCTAAGTAAGGTTAATGACAAATTTGGTGACATTGTGTAATGGAATTTTAAGCTTAATAGGATATAAAGCATTTTCGCGTCCATTTTCATGTTACTCACCACAATAATGTCCCATGTTAGAAAATATCAAAAATCTTCCCTTTCTTATCTTTTTTATTTGTGTAATAGTATTTCTTATCCCACTTGGTAGACAGCAACATCTAGACTAAGTCCAAAAACTCGTGTGGCTCACAGGAGAGAAAGAGGGGGGAGGGGGAGCTGCTTCTGTTGTGATGAAGCACCCATAGGTAGAAGTCTAACTTGGCACCATGACGATTTCTTTTTACAGAGTAGGGCTGTTAGCCCTGCAGTCCTATGAGACCGAGACCTAAGGCTTAAAGGGGATTCCGAATCACTACAAACATTCATGGCATCAGCGAGTACTTAAACTCGAAACCTGTGACACCGAGTTCTAAAGCGCTAGTCACTCGGTCATCAGGCCTTTTTTGCCTAGTAGTTTAATTATGTACCCACATAAATAGTACAGATCCAATATATCCTTGCACAGAATTAAAATTTATTTTATGTTTTTTAATGATAGTTTGAGTAGTAATAAAATCATGTTGGCAAGAATAAAGTATTCATTGAAATTTCAACCACTTGCAACAACGTTAAGGGGGAAACATAGTATCTAATAGTTTTTAACAGAAGTAGTTTTGGCCAAATGCAAAATAATGCAATTTTAGTTAAAAATCACCAGTTAATGAAAAGATTAAACTATGTGGAGGGGGGTGTAGTATATTTACATTTTAAATCGATTGCGTCGTCTGTTACATCGATTAAAATTAGTATAATAATTTAGAATTTGTTCTATAAAACTCTTTTATTAGAATGACCCTTGACTTAATGCATAGATCTCTTTGACACCACGAGTAGTATATGAATTCAATTCACAAGCAAGTATTTATCCTATATTCTGAAAAATTATCGCACACAAATTTTATAGTAGCATCCAAGATGATTCAATAATTTTTAAATTGTCTATCAATCTGCTTTTGTGAATATTACTGACAGTGGAAAAATTATTGCTCTAACAATATTTTTTTATCATTGGTACTAATAAACGAAATAAATTTCTATAATATCAAATTATACATCTTCGTTAAAAATCGTATTTGAACTGTATTATGTGTGATTTTTGGCATTTAGAATGAAGTTTCATTGATAATCCTACAACTGTAACCTTTCTTTTGGTAATAAAATTTTTCTATTGACTTTATTGAAAAGATCTTGATCTGTCACTTGAACCAAAATAAAAAGTTTATTTTAACCTGTGTCGTCTCTCGCAAAAGAAATACTGATTTGTCATGATGGTAAATTAGTTCATAATGTGTATACATATTCAATTTTCTGACAGCTTCGCTTTAAGTATCTTATTATGTACAAAGAATATTTCAATATTCACCCCCATTTGATTATGAAAAAAGAAAAATGTTTTACTGACTGGCAATTTGTATGTGACCTGTGTCGTAAATACGAGAATAAGGTGAAAAGTTCTCGTCCTGACACAGAGGTGGCGCTCCAATCAAAAAAAATTATGTTTCCTGCTTATTATGCTTCAACTTGTTCTCTCAATTAGTTTATTTACACGAATTTTTGCATTGGATGTCTTGCGTGTTTTTCGTTAAAATTGATAAACTTGAATATCGTGCGGCCATCAAATTCTTCGTTTTTTATGGATTAACCCAGGGTTGGGCAAACTTTTTCGATTGCTGGTCAAAAATCGAAAAAAAGTTTAAGGGCCAAGATAAATTTTCTAAAATTTTAAAAACAATATAGAAGTATTACAATTTAAATACGTTAATGACATGAATGAATCTGCGATGAGACACCCTGGTTTATCCTTTACAACTGTAAAAAAATATTTCCAGGTCCATTCACTATTAAAAGCACGGCACTCTGAATCAACTTCACATTTTTTAGTAGCCCTTTGGGATTGAAATATTTTACGAATAACCCAAACAAGCACGCTATACTTTTAATAATTTCATCACTATTCACAATGATGCTATGGTCCGCAATCTTTCCATACGCAGTCAATAATATCAGAACTCGCACAAAAGAAAAAGCCGCTGGCTGGAGCTTAAAATGCGCAGTCTGCCACATGTGAGGTCTAATTCACCTATATTGGATTCCCACTCTCGAGAAAGAGATAACGCTTGTTGGTTCAATATACAGCTATGACTAACAAAGAACTTCCGTTTTTGACACTTTACCTATTGAAAGCTGTCTGTGCTTGCTATTTCCGTCGATTTATGTTTTGTAGAACAAAAATAGAGAAAGTAAAAAGATCTTGAGACTTTGAAAAAAATATTTAATCGAAGAAAAAAGGAGATGGATATATAATATATAAATATATATTTCTTTTAATTTGCCTCTGGCCGGCAAATTAAAATTCTATCCGCGGGCCGGATAGAACCTTCCGGAGGGTCGGAGTTGGCCCGCGGGCCGTAGTTTTGCCCATCCCTGGATTAACCCCCAGTCGCATCTGCCGGAAAGGACATGGCCAGCTTGTTTTGGGATGCGAAAGGGATCCTGCTAATTGATTACCTTGAAAGACAAACAATTACCGGCGAATATTATTGCAACCTTCTTGACCAGCTGGAGGCCAAATTTCGCTAGAAGAGGCCTGGATTGAAGAAGTAAGAAAGTTATCTTCACGAGGACATCCCTTGTGCATCCTTGTGCACCTGTGCACAAGGATGCGTTGGCGATGGGAAAACTTGGGATTTGGGATGCGATTTGCTCAGCCATCCCCCCTATTCTCCTGATTTGGCACCCTCAGACTTTCATTTGTTCCCAAACGTGAAGAAATTTGTTTAGACTCTCACTTCCGCGAAGGAATACTGATGTTGGAGAAACGTTGGACCAAGTGTGTTGAAGTCAAGGGAGATTATGTAGAAAAATAAAATCAATTTTTAACTGAAAGTCGCAGTCTTTCACCTTACCCTCGTAATACTCGTTGTTCTTCCGCTCTGAAAGTGTTTCTGCATTGTAAATTATCTACACTTTTGTACACATTAATTACTGTAAAAAACTGTGTTTCTTCACGGTGTAGTTCATCATCATCTGATTTCTTGTCTTCGTCCATTGCATCCAGGAAATTTTTCAATTCCTCTATCAACATCAATACAACTTTTAAATTTTAAAAATTATTTAATTTTTAAAATTTTTAATTTTTTTTTTTTTACCTTCCTCTCCCAGGTTATCAACATCTTCTCCAGTTTTTCAGTTAGGGTCCAAGTCTCAGACCCATAAATAGCTGTTGGTCTGATTATAGTTTTATACACCTGAGCTTCGTTTTCCGTGTTATTATTTTAGATCTTATTAACTTTTAAGAGAAAAGAAACCGCGATTTATATATGTCTATATATAAATATTCTACGTACATGTTCATATATAGTATTTATTATGACAGTTTTCTGCCAACTGTCATACTATATTTCATCATTTGATGGAAATAAATCTAATTACAAACATAAAAAGTTAATTATCAGACAAATGATCTGCCACAAGAATATAAAAAATAATAAATAAATAGTTAAATGATAATAATATGATAGTGGAGATGCATCTCTGACTTGTGATAGCTTGTATAAAAATTCTAAAAGATTAAAAGATTTTTTCTATTCAATAACAAATTCTAAAGACAAAAAAGGAGTAGTAGCTCATATGATAGTCTTTCATCTTATATAAAAGAAGCTTGTATAAGAGTTCATTTTTTTGTTGTTGAGTAATGCAAGGAATGCATGCTATAAAACAAGATGCTGGGATGTAGCCTGATATCGATTTCCACTTAAAAAAATAAATGAAATTTTTTAAAAGGCCACAAAGGCCAAAAAGTGCTATGGTTTAAAGGCCAAAGTACTATGGTTTTGGTACCATAGCACTTTGCAATTAAATTGCATAATATGTATGTGCAAAGAATTCTGTATGTTGCTAAATCTACTGAGGGAATTTAAAAAAAGCGTACCTTGTTGCATCGATGTGTATTTTTCCGTCTATGGAGTTCCACCAGTTGTGCGTGAGTATGGACCACTGGATGGATATGGCTGCCAGCAGCATATTCATGCCCACTCCGTTGTAGCCGTACTTCCTCAAGAAAGTGTACAAGAATCCCACCCCGATGAATATGATTGCATTGTTATCCTGAAACACTGCAAAGACAAAAGCAGAATTCATTGACGAATTAAAATTTTGTCTGACAATAAATTAAAATCAGAAAGAAACCAAATAAGCTAAGGTCTGATAGTAAAGATTAGAAAAAGAATCAAACAAATTGAGAATATATTTTCAATTATTGAATCATTCAAAATTGAGTACATCTTTTAAAATATATATAATGATTTTTCAATTTTTTTTTCTCTATATTAACATATTTTTAATAAATTTTAAGTAGAAGTCTGATTTAGTCCTGATGGAGGGCAGCGCTTCCCGTGAGGACCTTTAGGGGCAACTATTTAGAGGAAACTAACCCGCATTTGCGTATCATATGGGAGAAAACCCAGAAAACTCCCACTGAGTTGTCCGACTAACGAGGCAAAATGCTGAACATCACAAAAGCCATCGCCACTGATCTCCGAGCCAGACAAGAAGTTGTTTAATTGATGTAACAGATACTACTCACTATTTTACATATCTTATTTAAAAATATCGAGATTTCTAAATTTTATTATAAATGCATTTACAATACATTTAAAAAATTTTTGTTGAGATTATAGTTATATAATTAATATGATGCTAATTTCTGTCTTTTTTACACTAATTCTCTCAATTTCAATAAATAAAACATTTTTACAATTTTCTATCAATTTTAGAAAAAAAAAAATTCTACAATTTTCATTTATTTTTATTTAGTTCATTTATTTATTTATTGACTAATTGTTTGCTTTTTTGTAATATTAACCAGATTTGAAATTAATGAAAGTTATTGCCACAATAAAGTTACTAAAAACAACTATGGGACACAGAAGAAAAACATTATCAGATAATGTATAGCATTTATTCATTTATTGTTTGCCTTTCAATTTTTAATCTGCTTATCTTATTGTTACTTACATGAAATTTATAATAATCGGATCTTTTAAATTCAGCTTAAAATTAGTTATTCAACTCTCTTTATATTTTCAAAATATAATGGCTAAAATGTTGATTTCAGAACTATGGAATTCAGTTCGAACCTAACACAAAAGCAAAAAGTTCCAGCATCATTTCTAGGCATGAGTAATCCTTAGTCAGGAAAGTATTTTGATTGATCTCATGAAAATAGGAAAGGATACTAGATTCTCAAATTTTTAGTCCTGGAGGTGTTTTCTCCAAGTTGCGATGGCATAATATGTGTTAATATAACAAGTCTCCCGTGATGGACTCTGGTTAACGTTGAATATGTTACACTATTACATATTTGTTGTTCTAGGGGCGAATGGCCATACCTCAAAGTGCACTACATTTAAAAGCAAACTATTCTTTAAATGCTGTTTATTTAATTAAAGAAAAAATAGGTCAATATTAATTTTTATCATTCTTATTTTGAACTAAGTTTAGCCATTTTGAAACATTTTATACGTTCATTTTTAATCGTTTCGTTTAATGCTGTTTTTTAAATAAAGAAAAAATAGGCAAAAAAAAACTATTCTTTAAATGCTATTTTTTTCATTAAAGAAAAATTAGACCAATATTAATGATAAAATGAACTTAAGTTTAGCCATTTTGGAATATTTTATACGTTCGTTTGTATGACATTAATTATCATTACGCATTTAATTTTTTTTTATTTAAAAACAGTATTAAAAATCATTTGTTTTTAATAATATTTTTTAATTAAAGAAATAATTATGCCAATATTAATTTTTATCGCTCTTATTTTGAACTATGATTAACTATTTTGGAATATTTCATATATTCGCTTGTATGATGTTTATTTTTTATTTACAAGTCATCCAAGTGCTTTCTCATCCTATACAAAAATACTTCTGTTATCTTTTGAAATCATAAAATAGATATTCTTATCTCATTTAAATTATTTAAACTGTGATGTGAGATACACGAGTTTACTATTCAATTACCTTGAAAACCGTTTATAAGTTTTCATCTGATAATTTAACCAAACGTCACTTTAAAACGTCTTTCAAAATGAAAATTTAAATTTTAAACTTATCGCATAGTTTATGAGTGATAATTTTAGATTATTTTTTCTAGAAATTGTAAACAGCTACATCTACTTTCCACTCTATTTCGCCTTATAGTTGACATCAGTCACGTTTTTTTTACAACGTTTTCTAGTTTTGTTTTCTTTTTTTTAAAAAATGTTTACTGATCCTCCGCATATATAATTTGAGAAGGAGAATAAACTGCTAAATTTAAATGTTCTTTAAACAGGATCATTGATGATCTTTTCTATTTTATTTTGATTTTTATACAATTATAAATCTTATTTTGAAACATTTTTTTTTATAAGAACATACTAAAAGTAAAATATATTAAACTTTTTTTTTAAACTCAATTTTTTTCAATAGTTATATTAATTTTAAAAAGAGAAATATTTTATATTTCGCAATATTTCGTTTTTAAAACTGTCCGTAAATAACTCATGTCCGTAAATTAAGGATAATTCAGAATCACACAGAAATTGAACTCCAAAATAAAGATTTCACCTGTAGAATTATCACACACATCTTGAAGAAGAATATGCAAATTACAGGAAACCACCAGATGGCGCGGATAGTACGTCACAATGACGAGAGCGTAAGAGAGGGGTATATAGGAATGGTGGCAAAGAAGTAAAATTGTTCACAAGCGCTTTAAAAGCCTTTCAGTGCAATAACCGCATAGTTATGGAACAAAGGAAGCATTTGGATGATTTTTACGTGGTAGAATTATCGGGCGACTGGAATGTGAACGTACACAGCTGGAAGTATCCGAGTAACTTGGAATCGCCCAGAGTGTCATCTCCAGGCTTTGGCAACGATTCCAAGAGGATGGTAATGTGAGTAGATGTTACAGCACAGGTCGCCCCCGAGTTACAACGCCGAATGAGGACCGGTATTTAGCAGTTACTGCCAAAAGAAACAGACGGAGCATAGCATCAGACCTGTCTCGTCAGCTCTCTTCAGCTACCGGTACGACATTTTCAAGGCAGACCGTGTACAGACGCTTAGTGCCCATTGGTCTATATGCTCATAGGCCTATCAGATGTGTTCCACTTACCGCAACTGACTGTCGCCTGCGATTAACCTGGAGTAGAGAGCATGCATTGTGGACACTGCAACAGTGGTCTTGTGTGATGTTTTTCCGACGAGTCCAGGTTTAGTTTGCAGTCTGGTTCTCGCCGGACTTTCATATGGAGAGAGCCAGGTACCCGTTACCACCAAGAGAACACCATTGAACGACACCGTTACGGTGGTGCAGGATGGCTCGTTTGGGGAGGAATTATTCTTGGTTTCAGAACTGACCTGCATGTTCAGAGTGTAACGATGACAGGCCACATCTATCGGAATGTCATTCTGGAACAACATGTACGTTTGTTTCGGGGCGCCATGGGTGCTGAATTTCTGTTCATGGATGACAACGTCCGTCCTCACCGTGCAAACGTTGTAGACGAATTCCTTCCATTGGAGGATATCACCCATATGGATTGGCCAGCATACTCACCGGACTTGAATCCAACAGAGCATGTGTGGGATATGCTTGGCTGACGGATTGCAGCCCGTCAACCCCCTCCCACCTGTCAACCGGAACTTCGGAGGTCATTGCTTGATGAGTGGTGTAATATTCCCCAAGATCAAATTGATAATTTGATACTCAGAATGCCTAGGCGTTGTAAGGCCTGTATTGCATCGTCCGGGAGACATACTCCATATTAACCATCATACTAACCATGTTATAGTGTTTTTGTAAATAGGTTCTTTTTTGAAATTTGCTCCAGGGAGTAAAAATCGCTATTTTTATTAATTATGTCAAACATATAGCATCTTTTTTGCTCTTTACCTTTTGTTTAATAAATAGACTTTACAAATAAGTCAAATTTGGTTTGCTTCTGTCTCTTTCTTTGCCTGAACTTCATTATCCTTAATTTATGGACATGAGTGTACCTTTTCACACACAAAAATTCATACGTTGATTTTAATTTTTACCCTATTTAATCTACAAGGATACAACTTTATTATAAATTTAATAATTATTATAAAACATTAAAAACATTTTATGCATGCATAGTAAGAATGTTCAGAATATTACGAACAATAATCCCATAAATTTATTATGACTAATGGAAAGGCAGCAAAAACATGATTATCTACCAAATATTATTTTATATATTTATATATTTTCATCATAAATTGTAAATAAAAATTAAAGAAAAGATCCATAAAGTATAGATTGTTAAAAAGTATTAAAAGAAATAATTAATTATAAATTGTTACAACGTAATAAAATGAATTTAATTAATCATAAATTGTTGTAAAGTAATAAATATACAAAATTACAAAGTAATAAATGTATAAATTTACAAAGTAATAAATATATAAAATTGCAAAGTAATAAATACATAAAGTATGAATTGTTACAATGTGATAAAAAAAATTTAATTGTACGTTTCTGACATTGTATTGTTTGAATGCATCGATCAAATTTTACAATGAATCTGAGTAAAATTAATCAAAATTTCATTTATATTTTTCCAATTTAATAATATTAGTTTACTGGAAAGTTTATTTTACCTATATTCATGTTGACTCAAAAAGGCTCCTAATTATAGCTTTAATTTAGTAATGGATTATAAGTTGCTACAATTTCTTATCAATTGTGTTCATTAGATTTATTTTTCAGCTCTTCCTTGTTTTTAATACGCTTTTATTAGTTTCACCTGTATGTTTGTTTGTATGTATGTAACTGATTCTTTGAGCTCGATTTTGCCCTACTTTTAAGCGATGCGATTTAATTTAAACGTTGTAGACTTATCAAGGACCAACGACAATAAAATATTTTGATAAGTTTATTATCTCATCATGATTAGGATCGCCAGGATTAGTGATTAAAACACACAGCCTTTGAAAAGTCATCTTGATCGGCGCATAATTTTCCCCCGGAGAACTGCTTCTCCTCATACACACTATATAAGCCGCAAACATTTACAGACATCTTTCAGATATTCAAACCTACGTGGGACAGCGGCACAACGGATAACGCTCCTGATTAGGAGATTGCCTGTTCGAATCCTGACTGGCTAGACATATTCGCATTTAGCCTTTGTTTTACTCACAATTAAATTATTGTAAGAACCAGCCCTCCGTACAGGGACCTCATTTAAATATTATAGTTTAAAAACACTAAAAACATGCTTTTAGAGTTAACCAAACTAAAAAGTAAAAAATAAATTAATTTAAAAACTAAACAAACACGCTTTTAGAGTTAATCAATCTAAAAAGTAAAAAATAATTGTTAACATAAGAATAAAATGACTGACGAGAAAAATGAATGTCCCTGTTCTAAAAGCGTGGGGTGCTCGATATCAATCGTTATAATTTTTCACTAGTTTCATTCCGAAATGCAGAGTTAGTTTAAAAATGTCATACAAAGCACCCCACGCTTTTAGAACAGTGACATTCATTTTCTCAGACATTCATTTAAAATAATTGTTAACATAAAACAATTATTTTTACTTTTTAGATTGATTAACTCTAAAAGCGTGTTTTTTAGTTTTTTTAAACTATTTATTTATTTATCAATAATTTAAGCTAATTTATCATAGACAATGAAAACTGAACTAGTTTAATATTACACATTTTATGATTTAATAAAATTCAACTTTGTGAGGCAAGCTTTCAACTATTCAAAGGGGGGAAAGTAGCCTAATCATAATGTTTTTCTCCGGAGTTTAAATACATTGACTCTAATATTTTTTATTCGCCCTTTTTGTATATCATAATATTTTATCTAAGTCCTGCTGATGTTGAGAAATGCCAATTTATTGCCGCTGTTCAATAAGAAGATGTGTAAGACGATAGGTTTTATCGGTCAGCAATCTAAAATTGGTTCCTGTCACTTGTCGAGGAATTCAGAACAACAGATGCATTCCTGAGGAATTCGGAATAAGCTTACCCGCGGTACTCATAACAATCGAGACATTCCCGAAAATTTTGGAACATCTGAGGTATCCCTTATGATTCCGGAACGTCAGAGCCTGGCTTCCTTGAGGAATACGAAACAACCGATATATTTCTGAAGAAGAATTCTGAAGAAATGGAACAATTTAGATATTTTGAGGAATTCGTACTCATTCGAACAATTCGGAACAATCAAGATATTTTTGATTTGAAGAAATCGGAACAATTAAGATATTTTTTGAGAAATTTCTGAAGAAATCGGAACAATTAAGATATTTCTGGAATTCGAACAACCATGTATTTCTGAAGAAATCGGAACAATTAAGATATTTTGAGGAATTCGGAACAACCCATGTATTTCTGAAGACTCCGGAACAATAAAGATATTTCTGAGGAATTCGGAACAATTGTTCGTCTGAACGTTTCCGTCTTAAAAGAAATGGATCTGAATAAAAATATTTCCTTATTTTAATGTATAATTAAACTGCATGCATTTGGAGAATTCTTAAAAAACAATATACATATAATATAATTTTTAAACATGTATACCATCCCAACATAGGAATATCATATTTTATTAGAGTGTATAAGACATCATGAAACATTTTGTTATAAAAAAGTCACGCGATACTTACTTGGATACAAGGAGTGTAGATCGCTGTCTTTCGTTTTTGATGAATCCAAGAAGTAGTTTTTCGGATTGGACGCGTCTGCATCTTCGCCATAGCGAACAAAAAAAGCATAAATGATAATAAAAACTGTTTGAATAAATATCACAGTGGGAGCGAATTTTCCTTTCAGCGCCATGGTAGCTAATGATGATGAAGCATTTAGTTCCTCGAGGTCCTGAAAAGGGAAATTATAAAAACAAACTCATTTTTATAAAGCAAAGTACACGTATGCCTTACGACATGAAAGTAATAAAAGCAATAAAATTGTTTCTGTGTTTTCATAGGTAATTTACGACTAGGATTTTGCAATATGAAGTTTGTTCAAAGGGGACAGATTTCAGTAAATCTCTTGACACATTTTGGAAGCCTCCTGCACTTTTGTGCTTCAAGTTTATCTTTGAAATATCTACATTTGCATTTTCTAGTACTTTTGAAATGTAAATAAGAGTGAAATGTAGAAAGTGCATATTTTAGACAAAACTTTAAATGTCACTATGCATTTAAAATTTAAATAATAATATATCATTAGCAAAAACCTTAAATGAAGAAAAATTTTCCTTCAAAAAATTAACATATTAATTTTGAGTTCAAAATATTTGACTAAAAACCTTAAATGAGATGCAACAAGAAAAAAATTTTCCTTCTATTTAAAAAATGTGAAAACAAACATGTTCCGTTAACAAATGAACATAGAATTTTGATATGTAACTCTACTTTCAATGCAAAATATTTGACTACCAACAACCACAGACAAAAAAATGCACTATGCAGATATAATTTGATAAATAAATGCAAAAACGAAAATTTTTATTAAGAAATTCCATTTTTATGCAATTAATGCAAAATATTTTCATAGATATTTGAATGCAACGACAGAGATTTGTTATTTAATTCTTTTTATTCTATTCTATTTCAATTCATTCAATTTAATTATATGAAAACCAACATGTTCCGCTAAAAAGGTAAAGGAATACAAATTAACTCTTAACTGATTAATTTGGATGTATCAAATTGTCATTAATTTTGTTTTTAAATTTCCCCTTAAAATGGATCACAAACAATCACCAACAACAGTGTAAATTTACGAAAATTAAATTTTTTTCCTACCTTAATTTCACTTACTAATAATTTAAAAATCTCGTTAACAATTAATAAATTAAAATTTAAAAAGTAATTTTTAATTAATCATAATTAAAGTCAATTTTTAAATTTTAATAAATTAAACACCTTAATTAAATTAATAAAAAATTAGTTATTTAAAACATTAATTGCCAATAAAATTACATTTACAAAATTAAATTAATAATTAATTTAATTTAAAAAAAAATTAATAATAAATAAATTTATTTATTTATTAAAAATTTAATAATAAAATTAATTAATTTATAATAAAATAATTTTTTTTTTTTTTAAATCTCTTAAAACAAAAATGAAACTTCTTTTTAAAACTAAATTATCATTTATTCCAACTTTTTTACGACAGAATTGACTAATAAAAAATAATAGCATAATAATCTTGACTAATAATTAAAAATGTACTTCGGCATGTTTTAGAAACTTTCTTATCTGATAAATTTTGATTTATTTTTAAATATGCAACATTGTAACTCGTTTGAACTTGTCAAAACATACTGGAATTTGTTTTAGTTCGACAATGAACTGACCTTGACTTCTTTGATGCATTTGTTTAAATATTCCACAATATATAAACAGATTATATTAATCATTACATTTTTAGAAATTTATCCATATTCATTTGAACAATTCAACTCAACTTATTCTTATTGTTAAGCAAATTTTATGAATGCGTAAAATATTTGGAATCATTCTGAAAATACGAATTTTGTTCGGCATATTTTAGAAAACTTTCTTATCTGATAAATTTTGGTTTATTTTTAAATATGCAACATTGTAACTCGTTTGGACTTATCAAAACATACTGGAATTTGTTTTAGTTCGACAATGAACTGACCTTGACTTCTTTGATGCATTTGTTTAAATATTCCACAATATATAAACAGATTATATTAAATTACATTTTTAGAAATTTATCCATATTCATTTGAACAATTCAACTCAACTTATTCTTATTGTTAAGTAAATTTTATGAATGCGTAAAATATTTGGAATCATTCTGAAAATACGAATTTTGTTCGGCATATTTTAGAAAACTTTCTTATCTGATAAATTTTGGTTTATTTTTAAATATGCAACATTGTAACTCGTTTGGACTTATCAAAACATACTGGAATTTGTTTTAGTTCGTCAATGAACTGACCTTGACTTCTTTGATGCATTTGTTTAAATATTCCACAATATATAAACACATTATATTAATCATTGCATTTTTAGAAATTTATCCATATTCACTTGAACAATTCAACTCAACTTATTCTTATTATTTTGTTAAGAAAATTTTATGAATGCGTGAGATATTTGGAATCATTCTGAAAATACGAACGAATTTTATTTCGTTCGAAAATGGACTGACTTTGACTTCTTTTGTTACATCTCTTCAAATGTTCCAGAATATTGTAAAAAATTTATTAACCATTACATTTTTAGCAGTTTATCCATATTCATTGAACAATTCAACTCAAGTATGTATAATTTATAATGAATGAAATTAAAAAAAAAAAAAAAAATTTCATTTGTACTTATGAAATAAATAACAAACAGAGGGTGTATTATCATTTATGTTATGTAAATACAAAGGCAATCAAAATTTGATAAGAATAAGTTTTTGAAAAGAAACAATTAATAAAGAGAGACAATCACATAATTTTAATAATAAACGACAAAAAGTAGCGACAAAAATAAATAAGTTTTCTTTTAATTGATATTGCACCTTTTGAAATAAATTTGATATATTGTACTTGACTGGGGAAAAAAAATTTAGTGCTTGGAATCAAATGACAATGTAGGAAATGCCAGATAAATTGGAATATCAAATGTTTTAAACAATAACAGAATCCCCGAAAACTGAAGGAATTGTTCGCAAAAATCTTTTATTAGTAGCATAGAACTAACAAAAAACATAATAGAATGTCCGTATTTTACTTCGAACAATAAGAATTAAGTATATGCGCATAAAAGGAAGGAATACAAATAGAAAACGCACACAGTTAAAAATAATGTAAATAAAATACTTATCATATTTACCCTTAGAATATTTTTAGAGAAAAATAGCTATTATTGATTTATGTATAAAGTAAATTTTGACTGTATGGTTCTGATACTAACAATCGTGTATAGAGAAAAGGTATAAAAGCGTTTAAATTCTAAGAATATAAGCACAATTTCTCCTTGATCATGCATTTTATACATATATTACTTCTTACATTTCATCTAGATCATACTTGATTTTACATTTTAGATCACTACATACTAGATCTTATGTTACATCTTACATTTCATCTAGATCATACTTGATTTTACATTTTAGATCATTACATACTAGATCTTATGTTACATCTTGCATTTCATTACATCTTGATTTTTACATTTCATCTAGATCATACTTGATTTTACATTTTAGATCACTACATACTAGATCTTATGTTACATCTTACATTTCATCTAGATCATACTTGATTTTACATTTTAGATCACTACATACTAGATCTTATGTTACATCTTACATTTCATCTAGATCATACTTGATTTTACATTTTAGATCACTACATACTAGATCTTATGTTACATCTTACATTTCATCTAGATCATACTTGATTTTACATTTTAGATCACTACATGCTAGATCTTATATTACATCTTACATTTCATCTAAATCATACTTGAAAAATGATTATCTTAAATCCTACATTTTTTTACTTAATAACTATATTTAAATTATTCTATAATGTTTGTGTATATTTGTATTCTATAATATTCTATACACTTTTTTATTCAATTTTGGCCCAAGAAAATTTAAGATATAATGAGATCAAATTTTATAGAAGAATAACATTAAATTTTATCTTATCTTATTCTTCACACTGCTATGAAAAATTTGATTAACCCCAAAATCTTATTTTAATTTAATTTTATTTCTTATTATTGCTTTATTTATCGAAGACTATTTTGAGATTACTTTTATTCTTCCAATAAATTGAGTTAACTCTTTCTTTCTAAAAATGTTTAACTAGAAAAATATTTCCTTGGTATTCCTGAGTATTTTTTTTTTCTTACAGAAAACAGTAATATAGATATTATATATTCTACTTAATTAATGAAATTGAAATGCCATATACAAAGAAATTTCATAGATTTCATTGATTGTTTGTGGATAGGCATTCTAAATAATGGTGAAATTGTATAGCATTCCGAACACTTTAGAATTTTTCTGAAATCTAATTTGACATTTTTTTTCAGGAAACTTTTCACGAAATATATCATATTTACTGAAGCCTGTCAACGTCAGGCCATATTTTTTGCAATAAATTCAAGCGGATGATGTATTCCTCATTTAAAATTTTATTTACGACTTAATGGTGGTGGTTATTAGATAAGTTTTGTTGTGAAACTGGATTGCATAATAAGTTACAGGTAATAATAACTGAAAAAAACCATATTTTAGTCTAATTTATGAGATCAGTTACATTTATTTATAAATCTAAATAGTTGATTAAACGTTATATATAAAGGAACTGCAAAGGATCATTTGAGTAGATTTTCCATATGCATAATATATACCCAATGGATTAAATTGTCAGAAATTATATTTCATAACTTTATATTCATATCTTTAATTATTATCAGAAATTATATTTCAGAGTTTCATATTTTTAATTTGTAACAGAAATCACATTTCATAGTTTTATATTTGATATTTTTAATTATTATCAGAAATTATACTTCATAGTTTTATATTTGATATTTTTAATTATTATCAGAAATTATACTTCATAGTTTAATATTTGATATTTTTAATTATTATCAGAAATTATACTTCATAGTTTTATATTTGATATTTTTAATTATTATCAGAAATTATACTTCATAGTTTTATATTTGATATTTTTAATTATTATCAGAAATTATACTTCATAGTTTTATATTTGATATTTTCAATTATTATCAGAAATTATACTTCATAGTTTTATATTTGATATTTTCAATTATTATCACAAATTATACTTCATAGTTTTATATTTGATATTTTTAATTATTATCAGAAATTATATTATAGTTTTATATTTGGATATTTTTAATTATTATCAGAAATTATATTTCATAGTTTTATATTTGATATTTTTAATTATTATCAGAAATTTCATATTTTTAATTAGTTTTATATTTCATATTTTTAATTATTATCAGAAATTATACTTCATAGTTTTATATTTCATATTTTTAATTATTATCAGAAATTATACTTCATAGTTTTATATTTCATATTTTTAATTATTATCAGAAATTATACTTCATAGTTTTATATTTCATATTTTTAATTATTATCAGAAATTATACTTCATAGTTTTATATTTCATATTTTTAATTATTATCAGAAATTATACTTCATAGTTTTATATTTCACATTTTTAATTATTATCAGAAATTATATTTCATAGTTTTATATTTCACATTTTTAATTATTATCAGAAATTATATTTCATAGTTTTATATTTCATATTTTTAATTATTATCAAAAATTATACATATTTTTAATTAGTATCGAAATTATATTTCATATTTTTAATTATTATCACAAATTATACTTCATAGTTTTATATTTCATATTTTTAATTATTATCAGAAATTATATTTCATAGTTTTATAGTATCAAAAATATATTTTAATTTTATATTTCATATATTTAATTAGTTCAAAAATGATATTTCATATTTTTAATTAGTATCACAAATTATATTTCAGAGTTTTGATTAGTTTCTGAAATTATATTTAATATTTTTAATTTGTATCCGAAATTATATTTATTTTTAATTAGTATCAAAAATTATACTTCATAGTTTTAATATTTCCTATTTTTAATTAGTATCAAAAATGATATTTCATAGTTTTTAGTATCAAAAATTATATTTCAGAGTTTATATTTCATATATTTAATTAGTATCAAAAATTATATTTCATAGTTTTAATTAGTATCTGAAATTATATTTCATATTTTTAATTAGTATCCAGAAATTATATTTCATATTTTTAATTAGTATCAGAAATTATATTTCATTTTTTAATTAGTATCAGAAATTATATTTCAAAGTTTTTATAGAATTGTTTAGTAAGTATTTGTGTAAGTCATTAGCAAAAAAGCTGCAAAAATAAGAATTATATAAAAAAATTATATTATAAATTATTCCTCCCCTCCATTTTTAATTTTCAGTTCAAAAACACTATATATTTACTATGTTATTAATGAACAAGATGCGATAAAATGTTTTAGAAGGTAGCCGTCTTTTAATATTTAAAATCAAATCTTCCATTCATTTTTAATAAAATATATATCATAAGAATATACGTAAAAGAACAATTAAATAAACTAAGAACTAAAATGAAATGTGACTGAATGTAAACATTAAAATGAGTTAAAAATTTCAATAACATCCTGATCAGTCTCTTCTCGAGACAACACTAAATATGAAGCCATGTTATTAATGAACAAGATGTTATGTTACACTAACATGTTGCACCATATTATTAATGAACAAGATGCGATAAAAAGTTTTCGGAAGATATTCTTTTTTTAATCTTTAAAATCAGATCTTCCATTCATTTTTAATAAAATATAACATCCATAATAATATGCTTAGAAGAACAATTAAATTAACTAAGAACTAAAATGAAATGTACTTGAATTTAAACCTGTTAAAAATTTGTATAACACCCTGATCAGTCTCCTCTAGTGACAATACTTCAATACTAAATGAGTAGCCATGTTGTTAATGAACACGATGTTATTTTACACCAAACATTTTAATATGTTATTAATGAACAAGATATTATGTTACACTAAACATGTTATTAATGAACAAGATGCAATAAAAATTTCGGAGTGTATCCTTTTTTTAATCTTTAAAATTAGATCCTCTATTCATTTTTAATAAAATATATCAGTCATAAGAATATACTTAGAACTTAGAATACTTAAACTAAATAGACTAGGAACTAAAATGAAATGTACCTGAATGTAGACATCAAATCTGTTAAAAATTTCAATAACATCCTGATCAGACTCCTCTCGAGCCAATACCAAGTGTGTAGCCATTTCAACAATGGTCACATTCGAAAACGTGAGTGCTGTTCGCAGATAAATCATCTAATAGCCTTGTGCATCCTTACAAGTGTAATACTACGTCAGCGAAGTACATCTCTCTCTTCCCCTCCAGTCTCTTACTATTTTTATTCTGTTTTTGTTATTTTTCACAAACAAAAAATTTTGTGGGATTAATTTTGTGAAAAAAATAATTCAAGTTGTTCGTGTTTAGTTTATTTTACGATATTTCGAACAGCACTTTGCCTTTTTTTTAAATCTATAATTTATTCTAAAAAAAAAATAACAAGCTATTTCCTATCAGTTGTTCAATATTTCGTAGGTTTTTTATTAATGTCTACACTAAAGAGCCAAAACATTATGACCACCCCTACATTTTGCAATGAACTCGCCTGGAGGACGTGGAAGGCACGTGATCAGATGGAAATAGTATTTAACTGCTGCTGGAGAGTCTGAAGAATCATTCTTTCACTTACTTCTGTGTGTGATGGGAAAGTCTGCGGATCTAAGCGACTTTGATAGAGGGCAGATTGTAATGGCTAGGAACAAGTATTTCCGAAACTGCAATGTACAGTAGGTCATACACAGGCCGGTGGTGGCGGTATTATGCTTTGGGGGACGTTCTCTTGGGCGTCTCTGGGACCCGTGGTTGTGGTAGAGCAGACCATGAATGCTACAGGGTATCTGAACATCATTGCGGACCAGTTGCACCCTTACATGGCCTCTGTTTTTCCAGCTGGAAATGGAATGTTCCAACAGGACAACGCCCCTTGTCACAAGGCTAAAATTATGTTGGAGTGGTTCCAGGAACATGATGCTGAATTCCAGTTAATGTCCTGGCCGCCTAACTCACCGGATCGCAATCCGATAGAACACATTTGGGATGTCCTGGAACGGCAGCTCAGAGTTCAAAGACAACCAATTCGCAATATCTTGGATTTGCGTGACCGTTGCTTAAACATCTGGTACAATCTGTCTCCGGCCATCTACCAAGGACTTGTGGCATCCATGCCAAGGCGGGTTGAAGCTGTGTTGCGCGCCAAAGTTGGGCCAACTCGTTATTGACAGGTGGTCATAATGTTTTGGCTCTTGAGTGTATACAATACATGTTCTTTCCATTTTATTAAATTTGGATTACGTGTCTTTTTTGAAATTATGTAATTAGAGAGATTTACAGGTTTGGTTTGGTTTGTCGCTCTACGGTCATTTTATGCACACTTTGGGCTAATTAGACCTGAATCTACAGTTTAACGGGGATTCCAAACCACTAACAAGCATCCATATCACCTCCAGGATTAGAACCTGAAGTCTTGTGGTAGCAAAGCCAGAGCTCTAGCCAATTGGCCATCAGGCCACTGGTTAATACAGAAAATTGCAATTTCTTTGCTCTTAAAAATTAAAAAGATCTAAAGTGATAACACTGAAAACGAAGATCCCGGGTGTATAAAACTATAATCAGACCAACAGTTATTTATGGGTCAGAGACCTGGACCTTATCTCAAAAACAGAAGGTGTTGATAATCTGGAAGAAGATCTTATGAGCTATAT
Source organism: Caerostris extrusa (assembly GCA_021605095.1). Lineage (NCBI taxonomy): Eukaryota > Metazoa > Arthropoda > Arachnida > Araneae > Araneidae > Caerostris > Caerostris extrusa. Next base: position 72,739 of record BPLR01001938.1, read on the forward strand.
TTCCACCTTTCAGAGAGAGTGATGTTTGTAAGAGGCGTTACAATCGTGAAACTGCAAAATTGTTTGGAGTAAAGGATATCATAAATTATATAAAGTCAAAGAGAATTGAATGGCTAGGACACACAGGGAGCATGGACAATAGCACAGAGAAGATTTTAAAGGGGAGTGATAGAGTCAAAGGAAAAAAGATTAGACCAAATAAATTAATAGTTTAAACAAAATAAAAAAACACGCTTTTAGAGTTAATCAAACTAAAAAGTAAAAAATTAATTAATAGTTTAAAAACTAAAAAACTCGCTTTTAGAGTTAATCAATGTCACTGTTCGAAAAGCGTGGGGTGCTTTGTATGACATTTTTAAACTAACTCTGCATTTCGAAATGAAACTAGTGAAAAATTATAACGATTGATATCGAGCACCCCACGCTTTTAGAACAGTGACATTCATTTTCTCGTCAGCCATTTTATTCTTATGTTAACAATTATTTTTTACTTTTAGTTTGATTAACTCTAAAAGCATGTTTTTTAGTTTTTTTAAACTATAATATTTAAATGGTACGGAGCCGGAGCCTCCCGGGACGGAGCAGTGGAACTATAGCTCTTACGATAATGTAATTGTGAGTAAAACAAAGGCTAAATGCGAATATGTCGAGCCAACCAGGATTCGAACAGTGAATCTCCTGATCCGTAGTCAGGCGCGTCATCCGTTGTCCCACGTAGGCTTGAATGTCTTTACTGAATACTTTTATTCTACATGGGTTAAATTGCTCTTCATAAGTTAAAATAAAATCACTAATCCTGGCGATCCTAGTTATGATGAGACAATTAACTTATCAATATTTTAGTGTCGTCGGTCCTTGATAAGTCTACAACATTTAAATTAAACCTAATCGCTTACAGTAGCGAAAAACGGAGCCCAAAGAGTCAGTTACAAACAAACAAACAAACATTCAGGTGAAACTAATACAAAAGCGTATTAAAAAGAATCAACTGTTTTCTTTCTGAAAGATGCCTGTAAAAGTTTCTTTGCAGCTTAAATAGTGTATATGAGGAGAAACAGATCTCCAGGGGAAGAAGTCAGTTACATACATACAAACATACAGGTGAAACTAATAAAAGCGTATTAAAAAAAAAAGATGGATTGATGAAGAGGTAAAGGATCTGAAGAACCTAAAGATCACAAATTGGAAAACCAAAGCTCGAGGCAGACGACTTTGGAGTCATATTGTTAGGAAGCCATGGTACAACATGGATTGTAGTGGCGGAGATTTAGTAAGTTAATAATTGAAAAGAACGAATCCACTGATAAGTGATACCAAACAATTTTATCAGGCATGAAAAAGAATTTGATACCGATTTTATTACGAAAACTTTTGACTGCCTTTTAAATTGAGTTATTGATAAGTCATTTATTAAGGAAGACATAAATATTACACATTTCAGAAAAAAATATAAAGCAATCGCATATATTAATATGCGATTGCTTTAATATGCAAACTAATGTAATTATATATATATGAACCAATTCACTCTATTTTAAATGTCACCATTCTTAAAACTATTTTAAGCTAAAAATAAAAATAAATTATTCATTTCACATCAAAAACGAACTTATTCATGAGTAATGAAAACAATTTCACGGAAATTACAAAAGATTATTCTATGGCACGTAATACAATACATCTCCTTCATTGCTGCATCCCTAGCAACGCTAATGGTGTTAATATATGACCCATAACAGTATACGAGCTAACGGGTGAATGGTCATTGGAGGCGTGGGTTGTAGTGATTGATATGAAAAATAAAGATTTCTGAAAAGACCTCTGAAAATTTAATTATTCCTAATATTGCATTGTGATTAACCAGGCTAATATTGCATACATTGCCAGGACTAATATTGCATTGTGCTAAACAGAATATGGTGTCGTTGATTAAAAACATCGATAATAGCTTCATTCTATTGATAATAGCTTCATTCCATCGATAATTACTTAAAGATAACAGATCTTCAGCTATACGCTATTATTCGGCTTAACTGGAGAAAATAAATAGATTTCAAAATGGATTCAATATTTTAAAACATTTTAGGTGGAAGCAATTTATAAATGTTATATATAAAAATCCAATGTTAATATGAACAGAAATGACATTAAATCGTAACGATCACATAAAAGTAAATTCATAATAATTTAATTTTATTATAGATTATAAACTTGTCTCATTATTTTTGTTTGAAGAAATAAATATGCAATAATTCAGATCTTTCAACGATAAATTTTAATTCATAAAAAAAAGAGTAAATTACAATAATAATTGAAATGAAAGTATATTTATTTAATACAAATAATTTTTAATCCAAAATGTTATTTTTCATACTAATTAATTAAAAAATCACTCAAATGATTATTCGTTGAAAACAATATATCACAAAAATATAATATGGATATATCTATAATGAAAAGATTCATATACATAATAAAAATCTTTTCAGTAAAGACTTATGAATTAAAAAAAAATACTTCTTTTGTATCTATGATTACATTTGAATGATACTTATATGAATGATACTGATACCAAAATTATATTTTGGTAATTTTTACTGAAATATAACGTAATGACAATTAATTGTATTTACTTTGGAATCATTATATCCTTTCGAATACAAAAGTTTTATGGGATGCAGAAATGCATATCATTCATCTTCTATTACTATGATACAATTCTGAATTTCCTGCTGTGATTAGGGAAATGAGAATTCTATGAAGTTATGAAAATATACATTAACTCTTAAACGACATTTTCGTTGTGTAACTATAAAATAAACAGTTTTATGCGGAAGTTGTAGCGATTCATGTGTGATAATGACTGCTGTTTAATGAAAGAATGCAATTTTATTTTCAGAACCGAGGAAAATATCATTCAAATCTAATTAGATACAAAAAGAACCTTTTTTTAATTCATAAGTATTTAATGAAAAGGTTTTTATTACTGTATAGTAGGATCCTTTTCCGTATAGATATTGCTAGTATATCCATATTATATTTTTTGTGATATATATTTTTTCATTTAATACTCATTTGAATGAATTATCATGAAAAATAACAACATATCACAAACATTTTGTATTTAAAATTATCTATAACAAATAAATATAATTTCATTTCATTGTAATTCATTCATTTCATTATCATTGTAATTTACTCCTTTTTTATGCATTACAATTTAAAGGAGGAATTTAATTTAATTAAGGAATTTGTCTCTTGTTTTTTTTGCTTTAAACTAAAAAAAGAATATCTTTAACGCTTTTGGTTTTCTCAATATTGAAAGAACATAAATAATTAGAATTCAGTCAAAATATCTTAAAATGCGAATCAAATAACTTATTAAAGTTCAATGGCTAATTAAAAATTTTGTACCATCGAAATTACAAAAAATATGCATAATATCGGAAAAATGATTAATTTCTTCTTTCACCTTCATACTCATAAGTTTCAGTTAATAATGACGATGATATTTAATAAAATAATTTCTGAACAATAAGACTCGTACATATCCAGAAATATCAAGAACATAAAAAAATATTTTAAGGTTAAGCTGTCGTTCTTACTTAGTGCTTCATACCGTTAAAAACTATTCCAAAACGTAATTTACCCTAAAAAAACTCAGATTGTTCGAAATCAAATTAATAATGACAATGACATTTAATATAGTAATTTTTAAATAATAAGGCTCGTACATATATCGTAGTAAAATAAGATACGTACATATCCGAAAGCATCAAGAACATAAAAAAATACTTTAGGGTTAAGCTGTCGTTTTTACTTAATGCCTCATACCATTAAAAACTATTCCAAAACATAATTTACCCTAACAAATCTCAGATTGTTCGAAATCAAGTTAATAATGCTAGTGATATTTAATGTAGTAATTTTTGAATAATGGAGCTTGTACATATCTCGTAGTATAAGACTCGCATATATCCTGAAACATCAAGAACATAAAAATATTTTAGGTTTAAGATGGCGTTCTCACTTAATGCTTCTTACCATTAAAAACTATTCCAAAAATATAATTTACAATAAAAAAAAACCCAGATAATTCGAAATAAAGTTAATAAGGACAATGATATTTAATATAGTAATTTTTAGAATAATACGACTCGTAAATATCTCGTAGCATAATAAAAGGCATACATATCCAAAAACATCAAGAACATAATAATTTTTTCTTTAGAGTTAAGCTGTCGTTCTTACTTAATGCTTCATACCATTAAAAACTATTCCAAAACATAATTTACTCTAACAAAACTTAGATTATTCGGAATCAAATTAATAATGAATATAGTAGTCATTTTTGAATAATAAGATACGTACATATCTCGTATTATAATAAGACATGAACATATCCAAAAACATCAACGACATAAAAAAATGTACTGTAGGGTTAAGCCGTCGTTCTTATTTAATGCTTCATACCATTAAAAAACTATTCCAAAACATAATTTACCTAACAGAACTCAAGAGGATTCGAAATCATTTCCACAGTGCAACTGTTTTCCCTCTTCACTTCAGTTCCTCAAACTTAAATGCATGCATTAGTAAAAGATTTTCCCCGCAGTTTCTTAAGTGAAATAAAGACCTCATCGATTTTTGGCTCTGAAGAGCAGCTGCTTCTGTACCTGAACGGCGACATCTGGAACCCAAGCGGAATTCATTTGTTTCCATTACCATGGGGATCGATGATATCTTTCTCCACTTATTTATGCCGGTTGGAAGTTGTTGTTATGATATGAAAGGCTTGGTTGTTACCAGAAGACATTGTTTCTGTTCCCTTTATAGCGACATCTGTTGCTTTCATTGTTTTGGGAAAAGATTTCGATTAAAAAGCTGGGCCGGGGAAGATTATTTTTAAGCCACAAGAAGAGGAATATTGCAAAATGGCTAAGAGGAAGAATAATGCAAAATGCCTGTGTCTAAATAACGTGGAATTTTGTTGTTTTAAATTTCACACGTAGTTAATTATCTCTACAACAAATGAAAAATTATATCAAATTGTAATTGGAGTTTTAGTTAACTTTAATTAATTGTACAGAGAACAAACATGTTAAGCGAATTCTATAGAACTTAAAATATCGACGAGAAAGAAACGATTATAACGATTAATCATTTCTATTGTTATCGATAATCTGTACTTATATATAGATTATTTAGTTTTATAATTATTATATCTATTAGTATCTATAGTTCTATTAGATTATTACATAGTTATCTAAAGTTATTAGTTAGTTCTAGTTATTGTTTAATCAATTAATGCAGAATATTATTAATATCTATAGAAATTCAATTATAACTGAATTATAATTGAATTTTTAAAATTACCAATAGAAAGGATTCATTTTGTGGTTATCTAATACATTTTCACTTTTTCTAAAAATTAAGTTTTATTCTGTGATTGTAAATATCATAAAAAGCCCAAACTCGATATTTGCTAGCAAGCTATGATTACAAAAAAATCATAGCTTGCCAGCAAAAAGTCTTCAAAGGAGGATCATACATCTAAAAACATTATATGCTTTTTCAACATTTCTTTAACAATTGTTAAGAATATAATACAATTTTTAAATAGTTACATCTGGAACCCGAGCGGGATTCATTTGTTTCTATTAGCATGGGGATCGATGATATCTTTCTCCACTTATTTATGCCGGTTGGAAGTTGTTGTTATTATATGAAAGGCTTGGTTGTTACCAGAAACATTATTTCTGTTTTCCTTCTGTTGCTTTCATTGTTTTGGGATTAATCATTTCCATTGTTATCTATAGATTGTTATTAGTTAGATTAGTTCTATAGTTATTATATGTATTATCTATAGTTATATTAGACCAGGGGTCTCCAAACTTTCCAGCCTTAGGGCCATACTGTTTACTCAATAAGCACCAAGGGCCAAAACCGTTTTAATTTTTCTGCCATTATCTATAATTTCTAGACTAGTCTCCGATAAATTCGCTGGTTCAATTACTACAATTACTATTCTGTGTATCGATATGACCGTGACACTTGACGGCAAATGGATACCCCGAAGTTTCATTCGCGTTAATTTAGCTTTTTCCGTTCCTGAGGGATTTTCAGGATAAAAATCATATGTTTGAATAAAAATATATGTTATCATATCATATCACATCCATTCCAAATATCGATATACATGCATGTGCGATACTGTTTACCCCAACATAACTACCGAGGGTAACCGCGGGACGTTCACTAGTTTATAATGTTAGTAGGATTCCTTTAAATTATTTGTTAGTTGTTATGCTTAAGTTAAATTTTCTGCTTATTATGCTTGTCATTAACCTTTACCTAGCAAATCAATAAAACCGAGTTATTATCATTTTTGTTTTTTTTTTTATCCAACTTATTAACAGCAACAATAAGCTATTCACTGTCGCGGGCCGGATTGACGACACTGGCGGGCTGGATTTGGCCCGCGGGCCGTAGTTTGGCGACCCCTGTATTAGACGATAAAAAATTATACTTATTTAATAAATTGACAATTGGTAAAATAATAAAAACAATAAAAATAAAAGGGGAAAAATAATAAAAATAAATAAAATTGGTAAAATATTTTATATTGGAAAAAAATCACTGAATTTAGATCTTTCATAAGAAAATTGGAAAATTAACTACAATACAAATACTTTTTACTCTTTTCTATGTTCTGTTTACTTTTTTTGTATTTGAAATGCAGTTAAACTCCCACTCTTGCTAAACTTTGAAAAACTCCAAATTTGGTTAATGTGCAGTTTAACCGAGTTTCTAGTCATTTCATATTCAGTAGACTAAGCTATATTTAACTCGTTATATTTTCCGAAAAATTTTGTTGTTAAAATTGTGTGTTAAACTGTAGCCATCTTTTTTTCATTGAGTTTGTTGCTTTATCTAAAAATCTATCCATTTTAACGGAAAAGGACAAAGCACTCAGTATTATTCCACTTATTCATCTATAGTTATATTAGATTGTGTCCATACATCAGGAAATATGTGGTCGATGAGATTATTTTGCGAGTCGATGATTGTGCAGAAATCTGTCGGCAATTTTATGCATCCAGTAATTTCATGTACAGAAACTTTTCCACCGCCAATATCTAACAGTTGTTTTAAGAATGTTTCAGCGGATGGATCTTGAAGCATTTAAACGCGCATGTTTACTTTTAGTTGTAATTTTGAACATTACGCCACAGTGACGATGATTTTAAGCAAGCGTTGATCTCATCAGCGTAAGTTGAACGTGAAATGACAGGAAGTGTTTGCCAGAAATCACCTGAAAGGAGAAACAGAGTGCCGCCAAATAGTTTGTCGTTGTTTTTTATATCCTTCAATGTTCTGTTCAATGCTTCAAGCGAATGTTTGTGTGCCATAGTGCATTCATCCCAGATGATAATTTTACACTCTTTCAGCACTGTGGCCATGGACGATTGTTTCTTTATATTGCACACTGCAACTGGGTTATTTTGAATATTCAGTGGCAGCTTAAATGCTGAATGAGCTGTTCTGCCTCCATCTAATAAAGTGGCTGCAATCCCAGATGATGCAACGGCCAATGCGATGCCATTTTTTGATCGTATAACGGCAAGAGGTAGCGAAATGAGAAATGTTTTTGCCAGTTCCACCTGGTGCATCCAAAAAAAAAGAACCCCCTTGGCGTCGTAAATGGTTTTTTTTTCATCAGTCAGTAATGGGGCAATGCGAGTATATAAATATAGTCACTAACAGTCATAAAATTTTACGTTATCTCTCTCTTTCAAAATAAAGTTTATGCTTTCGAATTGCAAATAACACTTACTTTTCTGGAATCCCAGTTTCGCCATAATAAAGTAAATTTCAACACAATTACACTCGTAAATTAAAACGCAACAACAGCTATTTTTATTTTTCATAGAACAATAATAAAGTTGCCAATTTTGCTTAACTAAAGATTAACACACGCTACACGTGTAAATATAATTTAACGTTACAAACGTGCAGTATTCGTTCTCTCATTATTTGCTTTACCTTTAACAATGTTAAAACACGTATATTTATTTAACATGGACCAAATATTCGATTCTGTGTTCGTCGACGGAGTGCCTTGAGCCATGCTGTCTCGATAACCTCAAATAGCTTCATAAAAATAAAGTACAGTCGGCTCCAGGCCCAGTGTAAATTGGGAGAAAACCATTGCAAAATTACAATTAAATTACAATTACAATTAAAATTAATATCAAAATCAAAAAAAGATTATAGAGAAAATAATAAAAAAAAAAAAACATTTAAACAAACAAAAACAGAACAATGACGGAAGAAGCAGAGCCATAGCACCAATGAGCACTCACGCAGCATCAGATCAAATAAAACATAACGCGCGAACGCTCCCCTTAGTCAAACATAACCAGGACCACAGAAATGTGTTGAAAAGAGTCAATGTCAAAAGTGTCAATAAAAGGTGTCAAAAATGTTAAAGTGTCCACCAGAAGCAAAAGAATACCCTTTACTTATTAATATTTAAAACATGCTTCGGTCTTTTACGAGTGCAAGGAATTGAAATGTCATAATTAAAGTTGTTGATAGCATTAATTACCGGATTGTGTGAATTATTAATAGAAGTGTAAAAATTTTGAGCAATTTTGTCAACATATTCGAAAGCTAGGCATAGATAGGGAGCGTTTAATTTCTTTATTTCGAAAATACCATGGTGCGTCAACAATCATTCTGATGACTTTATTTTCTAGACATTCAATAATAAGAAAATTACTTTGTGCAGTTGAGCCCCAAACTGGACTCGCATATGCTATAATTGGACGTAAATAAGCAAGATAGATTAGTTTTTTTCAGTTCAATGGTTAGTATAGAGTGCCTTCCTAAAACAGAATAGAATTTTCTTAGTTGGTTATTGAATTTATTTCTTACGTAGTCAATATGAGCTTTAAAGGTTAGTTGGCGATCAAGCGGTTACTCTAAATATTTAGCTTCTTTAGACCAGGAAATGTTAGTGTTGTAAAGAGTTATATTAGGAGGAGTACGGTTATTTTTCCTGTAAATAGTACGGCTTCAGTCTTTGCGACATTAAGTTTAATTTTCTAAGTGTCCAACCAAATTTCAAGTTTATTGATGTAATTTTTGTAAATTTTTCTGTAAAATTTGTATTTTCCTCAAAACCCTGTGTAATGAATAACTGTATCATCAGCATATAGAGTCAATTTAATCGTGTGTCTCGCGATGGTATGTCATTTCTGTAGATGTTGTATAAAAAAGGTCCCAGAATTTTGCCCTGAGGAAATTTAATGCTAGAATATTAAAGATTTTAAGTCAAAACATTGATTAACCGAAACAACAAAGCGCTTTCAGATAAATAGTGTATGATAATTTTGATGATAAATGGAAAAATACCTAATTTGTATCATTTTATGAATTAGCCCATGTAGCCAGACTCTGTCGAATTTTTTGACACGCAAATATTTCTCTTTTAAATTAAAATTATTCCCACAAAATGTTGCGTATAATATATACAGGTAAAGCAACGGCCGTTGTTGGCGCGAGTTCACAACACGTGTTGATTTATATAAGAACAGTTAATTAAATAAAAGTAAAAAAATGAAGCCGATTAAAGACTTTAATTTTTGTTTAAACACACGTGCTGTAATGTCATGAATAAAAAATTAAAAAAAAAAAACAGTACATTGTTAACATTACATTGTTTTGACAAAGAAATTTTAAAAAATATTTAGGGTGGACCACCCTTATCACATAGGAGTTTAAAAATAGATTACGACCGATTCGCAGACCTACCAAATATGCACAAAATTTTCACAGCCGTGGTAGGTTCAAATTACGAATCAAAATAACCGGAGATCCAACCTTTAATTGTAAATGATGCGGTGACATGCCTGGCAAATCAATGAATTCAAAGCTCAATTGGATAATTTGCAGCTTCATTGACATCGCAAACTGTATCGATAGATTTGAATGACACAAGTCCCCGGCAACAACTGTTGTATCTTGGAATTTAAACCATTGACGTCCACATTATTTGGTGCCAAAATTGCTCTTTCTGCCAACCAATCAAGATTTTTGAATTGTGTGCATACATCGGGAAATATGTGGTCGATGAGATTATTTTGCGAGTCGATGATTGTGCAGAAATCTGTCGGAAATTTTATGCATCCAGTAATTTCATGTACAGCAAATTTTCCATCCCCAATATCTAACACTCGTTTTGAGAATGTTTCAGCGGATGGATCTTAAAGCATTAGAACGCGCATGTTTACTTTTAGTTGTAATTTTCAACATTACGCCACAGTGACGATGATTTTAAGCAAGCGTTGATCTCATCACGGTACGTTGAATGTGAAATGACAGGAAGTGTTTGCCAGAAATCACCTGAAAGGAGTAACAGAGTGCCGCCAAATAGTTTGTCGTTGTTTTTATATCCTTCAATGTTCTGTTCAATGTCTGAAGCGAATGTTTGTGTGCCATAGTGCATTCATCCCAGATGATAATTTTACACTGTTTCAGCACTGTGACCATGGACGATTGTTTCTTTATATAGCACACTGCAACTGGGTTATTTTGAATATTCAGTGGCAGCTTAAATGCTGAATGAGCTGTTCTGCCTCCATCTAATAAAAGTGGCTGCAATCCCAGATGATGCAATGGCCAATGCGATGCCATTTTTGATCGTATAACGGCAAGAGGTAGCGAAATGAGAAGTGTTTTGCCAGTTCCACCTGGTGCATCCAAAAAAGAATCCCCCTTGGCGTCGTAAATGGTTTTTTTTTTCATCAGTCAGTAATGGGACAATGCGAGTATATAAATATAGTCTCTAACAGTCATAAAATTTTACGTTATCTCTCTTTCAAAATAAAGTTTATGCTTTCACTTAATCTTATGCTTTCGAATTGCAAATAACACTTTTCTGGAATCCCAGTTTCGCCACAATAAAGTAAATTTCAACACAATTACACTCGTAAATTAAAACGCAACAACAGCCATTTTTATTTTTCATAGAACAATAATAAAGTTGCCAATTTTGCTAATTAATTAAATTAAATTATATTTACACGCTGGCGTGTAATTAATCTTTATAATTTAATGCTACACGTACAAAGAATATACACGTACAAAGAATATAACAACAAAACATTAACTGAAGACATTAACACGTGTAAATATAATTTAACGTTACACGTGCAAATATAACAGTATTTGTTCTCTTGTTATTTGCTTTTTTACCTTTAACAATGATTAAACACGTATATTTATTTAACACGTAAATATTTCTCTTTTAAATTAAAATTATTCCCACAAAAATGTTGCGTATAATATATACAGGTAAAGCAACGGCCGTTGTTGGCGCGAGTTTACAACACGTGTTGATTTATATAAGATCACTTAATTAAATAAAAGTAAAAAAAATGAAGCCGATTAAAGACTTTAATTTTTGTTTAAACACACGTGCTGTAATGTCATGAATAAATTAAAAATTTAAAAAACATTACATTGTTTTGACAAAGTAATTTTAAAAAATATTTAGGGGTGGACCACCCTTATCACATAGGGTTTAAAAAATAGATTACGACCCGTTCGCAGACCTACCAAATATGCACAAAAATTTTCATAAGAATCGGTCGAGCCGTTTCGGAGAGTTTGGCAACAAACATTGTGACACGAGAATTTTATATATTAGATATAACTGTTTATACAGAATTTCTATATATTATAAAAAAACACGAGGAAAAGAAATATAAACTTTTTGTAAGTTCTACTCATATTTTATCACATGTTCTTTGATGTCAAATCATACTTTTAGTTTCATAAATTTAACTTTGTTTAAATTTAAATCTTAAACAATAGGTAAATTGTTGTAAATCCACAAAATATTTGAATAAAAAAAAAACAATTCATAAAAAGACCATCTATCTTAGCTATCAAGATTTTGAAAAATAGATAAAACTGTCATGTTACGGGGATAATAAAATTATTATTGTTTAAGAGAGAAACTAGGTATTACTTTAGACATAAAAATATGTTTACATTCTAAAGGTAAAAAATGACAAAGGCTTTTTTAAGTGAAAAATAAATTTACATTTTAAGAGAATCTCGATGTGATATATTGTATAAGGCTAAAAAGTGGTTGTTTCGTAGTGGTAGATTTTTTAAATAACGTTGACTTGGATTTTCCCCCAAATATACCACTGTGTCCAAAAAGTAAGACCAATTTCCAATTTAAAATTCCCGTGGCTTATGGAATTTCAATTTATTTTCTTTTAGGTTGCTGGCACTGTCTTTGATATCTGTGTGGAAATTTGACGTCAAAAATATTCATTAGTGTTTGAGTTACGCTTGGTTTTGTGAGACGTTAAAAACTGATTCCGGTGATATTTGAAATGTCTGAATTAATTGAGCAAAGAACTTGCATTAAATTTTGTTTGCGTATAGAAAGGTGAAATTTTTTGTTTGCGTATATATTGAGAGCGTATTGCATTTGAAAACGTATAGAATGTTGCAGAAGGCATTCGGTGAGCATTCCTATATCGGAAAGAAATGTTTCAAGTGGTATAAGCAGTTCAAAGAAGGCAGAACGCGTTGAAGTCGAAGAGCCCTCTGGTCGACTAACAACGTCAACCAACGAAGCTGACATCCAAAAAATTAAAGATTTGGTGATTGCAAACTTCCAAAAAATGGAGTTACAATTAAGAGACCAGCGGTTTTGTTCTGTTAGGATTTTCAAGATTGATCAATTATTTTGAACTTTCGTGCGTCGAAATCTGCGATTACCTGAAAACACGGAGTAGCATAATATCTTTTGTTTGTTTCATTTTTTCAATGTGACTTTTCCATAAATGGACCACTATCGTTCTGTTAGCTAGCATCTTTGGCGAGCATATTTCTTACTAAGTTCAAAGGCAACTTCAGGACAGCAGCTGGCGGCGAAGC
>BPLR01001939.1:0-104299 GCA_021605095.1 Caerostris extrusa
TTTGTTTTACTCACAATTAAATTATTGTAAGAACTATAGTTCCAGTCCTCCGTACTGACCTCATTTAAATATTGTAGTTTAAAAAACACTAAAAACACTCTTTTCAGAGTTAATCAAACTAAAAAGTAAAAAAATAATTGTTAACATAAGAATAAAATGACTGACGAGGAAAAATGAATGTCACTGTTCTAAAAGCGCAGGGTGCTTTGTATGACAATTTTTAAATTAACTCTGCATTTCGAATGAAACTAGTGAAAAATTATAACGATTGATATCGAGTGCCCCACGCTTTTTAGAACAGTGACATTCATTTTCTCATCAGTCATTTTATTCTTATGTTAACAATTATTTTTTTACTTTTTAGTTTGATTAACTCTAAAAGGGAGTTTAGTTTTTTCAAACTGTAATTCATCTTAAAATGGCAGCATGAATTTGACTTTCAAACAATTTAATACAAGTTAATAATGGACACAGAATTTTGAAACCGAAGTCAATTTGATTGAAATTTTATTAATTTTTTTTCAAATCGTCCAGACAATAACTTTGAACAACAAGAGAGTGTAAAATTTTAGAAGGACTACCTTTTGGTTATTTTTCTAATGCAACAAATTTTTTTCAAATATTACTTTCTTTGAGCTCTTTTTTTTTTTCTTTTATGTTGCACATTAATCTTCAGGATTATTTTGGAGCTGGATATTTCTCCTTGCGTCTTGAAAAATAAAAAGTTCTTAAATAAGTGCCAATATTTTCACTCAAAGTGATGTCAGAAAATAAAATCTGCCAAGCAATTTAGTAGATTCAAAAAAAATTGAAATCGAGATTCCCAGAGTTAAAATCATAAAAATATTTTAAAAATATAGATTAAATTCACTTTATGAAATGTTTAAAATTCTTATTAAAACTATGCTCGTGAACCCTTGAATCTATTATTCTCTCTGATTCGTCATTGCTATCTTCTGGAGGCGATCTTCTCTTTTGGTCTTGCCTTTCCGAGTCTGTGTCTTCCTCGGAACTGAATGAAACCACTGACGATTCTGTTGGATTACTTGGAGAATCTGTATATGGTTCAATTTCCCACTGCGATCCAGCTCCAACCTTTTTGTCCATGCCTGTAGCTTGGGAAACTGGTTCTTTGAATCTGTGCGCTTGAGTGTTCATTGCCTGCTCATTGGCCAAATTGTTTTTCACTGAAACTATTAACATGTCGGATATGATAAAAGAAAGATTTGTATCGAGAGAAAATGGAGCCTGTTCATCGTCAATTGGAATAGGAGTCGCATCTCGAGAAGAATCTTCAGAGCCGAAGGATGAGAGCAGAGGTTTCCGGGAAATAGCATCTGATAATAGATCGTCGAGTCCATACGACTGGGGAGTTGTCACATTGCTGTGCTGAGATTCAGAGACTGGAGAATAACTCTTGGAATCACCTGCTGCTGCTACTGCTGCTGCCGCCGCCGAGATTTTAGATTCCACCGCAGCGGTGTACATTTCCATCTCTTCTGGTGCTGGAAGTTCTACTTTTAGTTTAGTTTTATATTCCAGCTGTTGGTATTCTTCAGGTTCTTCATCTTCAGGATCAATTGGATCAATATGTGAAGAATCAGCCAGTTCTTTAGATCGTTCTTTTGCTCGATCCTGAGCTCGCTTTATTTTAGCTGCCAATTCAATTTCGAGATCTGAAAATAAGTTTAATAATATATTATGAAAAATAAGTAAAGTATAAAAAATATTAGGTTTTTTTTATTACTGAATTAAAAATGAAGTTTTATTAAAAAGCCAGTTACAATGTTTTATTGATAAACAGGGCTTCAACATTTTACGTGTTATACACAATATTTAATTTTTTTTCTACTACTTCCAGAAATGTTCCTAGTGTTCATTTTTATTTGATGTAATGTGATATGAACATTAAAACATATAAAAAGTTGCAAAATAGAGATTACCACAAACATTTCATAGTTTTTTTTTTTTTTTTTTTTTTTTAATTCAAAATTTTCATCAGATCAATATTAATGAAGTCATAGTTTTTACTAAGTTTATGAAGACTGCTCTATACATTGACAATGTGAGCCTGATGGCCGAGTGGCTAGAGCTCTGGCCCCCTCAATACCACAGGTTTCAGGTTTGAGTCCCGGCGTTGCCATGGATGTTTGTAGTGGATTAGATGTCCGCACACTACAAAGGCAATGTCTGCAACATTAGACAAGGACCTACAGTTTTAATGTGAATTGAAACCACTGACAAACCTCCAAGCCACCGCCAGGATTCGAATCTGAAGCATGTGGTACCAAAGGCCAGAGAGCTAGCCGATTGACATCAGGCCGCTGATTCAGTACTTGAGACTGAATCGTAAAAGCAAATAATGGAAATTTTCTTGATCAATTAAAATTACAAATATCTTTTTTGACGTAACCCAACGTTCTATTTAATGGTTCTGATGGCCGACTGGCAACCGCTCTGGCGCTCGGTACCACAGGTTTCGGGTCCGAGTCCCGGCGCTTAGCCCTTATATAAAGTTATTTCTACTCATGTTAGAATACTCATTAATGGGAGGAAAGATTTTCTTAAGATTTTTCATGCGAAATAGTTAGCGTGTTCTGGGTGTAGTGTTAGTCATGTCCGTAGCCTTTCTTTTTCAAGCTACACGTGCCCTGGATAGTGCTAAATTAGTAGCAGCGTTCATTGGTGCACTCCACTTTGGGTTACTCATATAAGGAAATGGTCAGTATGATTTAGTCCTCGACGTAATTAACAGAAAATATCAATGGCAATGAGTTTTTATTTAAATTCCATCCTCAAACAAAAGTTTATCTGCAAATTTTTCAATGTAAAGAATTCTGTTAACCACGATAGCTGCAATATAACAACTGTATTAAAACCCTAATAACATTGTTTGGAATCGCAAATCCAATATTGAAATATTATGAAAGATTTAATACATTCAGGATCATGAAAAAAATTTGCTTCCACACAATATCTTGGCCAATGTATACCAAAAATGAATCCTTCTTGTAACGTCTCTGCCTATATTGACCTACGACTTCAAGAGCGCCACTTTCAGATTCATGCGAACATTTTAATTTTTATTTACAAGCACTAATTTATATATATATATATTTATATTGAAACCGTTATTTGTCTGCAGCAGAACTTGATTTTCACACGGCTTGATAAGCGACACCACAAGGGGCCCCTTTGAAAACGGGAGAAAACCTCTAGAGTAAAAACTTCTGGTCGACTCATCGTAGAACTGCCTTTTCCAAAAACATCTAAGAACATCAGTCAAGAAGGGAGGGTCATCATTCCCTCATTTCTCATTGAGTAGACATTTCTCAGCTCGTGTCTATCGCCATCACAATGGAACAACTATGGTGTAGTTCGTATTCATTCTAATTGTATCGACCCGTGAAGGTCGCACAAACAATCGCCAATTTCATGAGTCTCATTATCGGCCCCAACGTCCGGTTTCCGGTGGAACAGCGATACTAATCAAAAATACTATTCCTCATAGCGAGCTTCCTACTCCTAATCTTAATGCTATTCATGCAACTAATATTGGTATGAACTTTACTAACTGTCCAACACAACTGTTGCTTGTATTTATATTCCTATTCACATTGATCCAAATTTTTCTTAAATAGACATAACTACTCTTCTATCTATTAACACTTCCTCTATCTTAGAGAGTGACTGCAATGCGCACAATTAATCTTGGGGATGTAAAAGAAATACCACTGATTAGAACTCAAAAAAATTTGCCTATTCTTCTGGATTTGAAATAATTGCACCTGCCACACCTACTCGTTATGGGGCTAACTCCCTCATCTACAATTGATTTAACCATCACTAATAACTTCTTTTTTCCAGCATAACATGCAGTCTATACCTGAATTATCTTCTGATCATAATCCTGTAATCCTTTCCTTTAATATTGACTATTCTATCCAATTTGATACCACTAAAACTAACACTAATTGGTCTGAATTCACTATTCCCACTTTCCTCCAAACTAAAAATTAACATTACTGACCAAGGTTAACAATATTATTGAGGAACTAAATGCTAATATCATTACTGCCTACACAATTCTTCTAAACCTCCTACTAAACATAATACTTTCTTCCGCCGTACATTAAAAATATCATTACTCTTCGTAATAGAGCCCAGAAAATTTGGCAACTCTCGCCAGTCTAAATGTAACTATAATAATGCACAAACCAAACTCAGAAATAACAAAAAAAATTCAAACGGGACACATGGAACTAAACTTCAAAACTTCACCACAGAAGATAATTCAGTATGGCGCACCACGAGCAGTCTTAATAAAAAACAAATTACGATTCATCATCTTACTAACTCTGACTTTGCTAATAATAAATCTGACTAACCAACAAAAAGCCGAAACACTTGCTAATACTTATCAACAGCAATTTAAAAATAATGATATTCAGGTTATTAATGATATTTTTTTCTACTATTAATTCCTTTAATAATGCTACACACCCTGTGATTACTCATTCTATCAATCCCCTCTGAGATTACACAACTTATTAAAGAAGCTAAAATTAATTAAGCTCCAGGAATTGATAATATAACAAATAAAATGCTCAAGAAACGTCCTATTAATATTATTTTTATTATTACTAATGCTATCCTTAATCTTGCTTATTATCCCACTGCTTGGAAGATTGCTCGCATTCTTCTTATTCTGAAACCGGGTAAAGATGCTACTAACCCTTCCAACTATCGGCCGATATCACTTTCAACAATTCTTCAACAATTATTGAAAAAAAATCATTCTTGGAGATTATATAAAACATATCCATGACAATCAAATCATCCCACAACAATTTGGCTTTGTACAAAATTTATCTACGGTCCATCAATTATACAGAGTTACGGAAAATATTGCCACCGGACTCAGTAAAAAATCAATCACCGGAATAGTATATTTAGATATCGCTAAGGCTTTTGATAAAGTATGGCTTCCAAGGTCTCATATACACAGTCCAGTTACATGAATGTGATCACCTACTTTCGACGTCAACGTGAAATAACCAATCACAAAAAGCAGGTGGCAGCACATTGCAGTGGAGTGTATATAAAGAATTCCACTTAATACCACTTAAAATCCACGTTCCACACTTCACTTAAATCCAGAGTATACAAGAGTGTATATCCTGGCTTTTGACAGGTGGTCACATTAATGCGACTGGACTGTGTATAAACTTATCTATTACAATTTCCCTCCTCATTTTATTAAACTCATCATTAGCTATCTTACTAATTGCAAATTTCTTGTAACAATTAATGCACTGACTCTAATATTAAACCTATGAATGCTGGCATTCCGCAAGGTTCTGTCCTTGCACCCCATCTTTTAACATTTTTATGAATGATATCCCCCAAAAACTAACATTTCTGTTTATTTGTTGATGACACTGCCATTCTAGTACAAAACAAAACATATTGCTTATATGTTACAAAATTATATCCAATCTTTTAGAAAAATGTTCAACTAACTGGCGCATTAAACTTAACGTTAATAAAACCGAGGCAGTACTCTACACTTGGAAACGCCCTAACATTACTATCTATAATAATCGTGTTTCATGGTCAAACGAGGCAAAATACCTTGAAATTATACCGGACAATACTGGACTCGCATATTAATTACATTAAGAATACATTTAATTTAGTTATCAAAAAGCTATACCCACTCATTGCACGAAATAGTCACACCACTATAGACACTTAAATTCTTATTTATATGGTCTGCATGCGTCCCATTACATATGCTAGTCAATTATGGGGATCCGCCTGCAAATCAAGAATTAAGGACATCCAAATTTTGGAGAACAAGGTCTTGAGCATGGCAGTTGATGCACCATGGTACATGCGAAATAATGACATTTTGGCAGCCTTGGACATTACTACCGTTAAAAATTTTATTCACAAATTAGCCACAAATTTTTATAATAACATTCCTAACAATCCAAATCCTTTAGTTAAAAGATTACCCGATTATGACATAACGCTACCTACCTACAATAAACGTCCGCGCACCTCTCGGAACATACTAAATAAAAATTGTATTCAGCTTTCTATGTGTTGAATATTCTATTTTTTATTTTTCACTTCATTTACTGAGCAAGCCATCTCTTATCTCTCCAAAGGAACCATCAAGATAGGAGGTATATGGAGGCTAAGGCTGCCAAAATGCCTCAATAATGTCAAACTGTCCTTTGGTCTTTCGCTACTAGCAGAGGGAGTCAAGTTTCAGTAAGATCCATCAGTAAATAGAGCATTAGAAAATAATTTGATTTCACTTGCACGTGAAAAAATTAAAAATATTGTAATCAGTAATTTTTAGCTTCCATCCGTAATTATGAATTCGCGCTACGAATCAGTAATAATTACGAACCGCAAAGCCAATTCTGTACTAGATTGGCAAAGATGTACCCTACTACTACTACGTCACACCACATCACTGCCTACAGCCCGTTACAGCTGCCCCTATACAATTTAGGAAGATGTGGGCGGGAATTCCGATTGAACTCGGTGATTCTCTTGTCATACGAGACCGGACCTACGGCTAAAAGTGGATTGTGAACCACTACAAACATTCATGGCACCGATGGGATTCGAAGACGAAACCCCGCAATGGCTTAGCAAGCTCAAGTTGCCACAGAGCATCGAGGGCAGCAAGCTCAAGTTGTGACGAAACTAAAGAATCACTTTACAAATAACAAAAGATGAACTTTAATAATAATATTAAAAGTAAGAAAAATATGCAAAATGCTCAAAAACAAGTTGTTTAGAAGTCGGCATTTTTTTGATTTAGATACTTACCTACCCAAAGCAAAGCAGCACTTAAATGACCGATAAATCCAAGAGCAGCAACTATATTCTCCTCCAGTCTACTACTAGTGAAGTGCTGTTCAATATCTTCCGTATCCAATTCGATTTCGTGGTGTTCGGATATTGCTACAATGTAAGGGTAAGCCTGGTGAAAGTCTTCTTCAGAGATTCCAAGCTCCGCTAATCTTCGTCGAGTACGTTCTAACCTAGCATTAAGACGATCTCGTACTGAAAATATTAAACATAAAATTATGATTATATACGATACGCAACAAGATAATACACCACTTTATTACCACGCTCACAACCAGGGCCGTATTTAGATGAAAAGAGGCCCTAGCTATTCCACTTATGAGGCCCTTTCACTTCCCATTTTAAAGTTTGTAAATTACATGAGATATAATTAAATACATCATTACTGTGTTATATATCAATATAGTCACAAAAAATTTTTTCAATGGTCTATAAACCATTAAAGTATTGAACCTACTGAACTCAAAAGGCGAGAATCAAATGATCGTGTACGCAATCCTAAAATAAGAATCTTTTTCAAATAACATCAACACGTATTTCATATTACCAAAGTAATACGAATATAATCGAACGTCGGGATATCAATAGGTCTGTTCGTTTGTCTGTTCCAATCTGCACTTTATTTATGCAAGAACAAACCAGAGCTCAGTAGCATAAGGCACGTCAATATTTGCCACAGCAATTAGTGAACGTATGAACTATGGTGCAATCTAGTATATACAAACGAACAGACCCAATGAGCCGAACGCGTTGATCTTAACCAATAAATTTTTTTGTTTATTTATTTATTTATTAGTCATGTGTAGAATTTCTCCTTGTTTTCGATTCAGTGTTTACTGTTTTTAGAATAGTGTAATTTTAATTTTGCTAACAATTTGAATGTAAGCCCCTCTTGATCTCGAGTCCCCAGGCTGAAGCCTAGTTAGCCTCTAGGAAAATCCGGTCCTGCTCACAGCCATGATTTCTACGTAAAGCACTCGACGAATTCTCATGGAATCACGTAAAAAAACTTCAAAAGGAGAACTTTGAATTATTTAAAATAAGATTGATTTCCGACGGAAGCAATGCAAGTTAATATACAAATGATTAATTTTTATTTGTTACTATAAAATTTAAAAATATAGGATAAGATTGCATGTTTCTAATTTCCATTCCTGTTTAAAAATTGACTGTTTTATTTATTAAGTTTAAAATTTAATATTAAAATTTCTTAAAAATTGTTAAAAATTCCTTTTTAATAAATTTTTTCCATGTAAATTGCTATCTGATATTTTTTCTTTTGTATAACTGCACAGAGTGTTTCACTTTGAATGATACAAAAAGAATAGCATAGTACACGTGCATTCATTTATTTAGCCGAAAAAAACAATTCTGAAGATACAATTATACAAGTTTTATGAAACCACTAATAAACATCCATGCCACTGCTATGATTCAAACCTGAAGCCTGTGGTACCAAAGGCCCAAAGCGCTAGCCAATTGGGCATCAGGCCGCCATCCATGTAGGTTTGGTTTGTCGCTCTTCGATCATCTTGTGCACACGTTAGGTTAAATAGACCGGGACCTACAGTTTAAAGTGGATTCCGAACCACTACAAACATCCATGCCACCGCCGGGAACTCGAACCCGAAACCTCTAGTACCGAGCGCCACAGTGTCAGCCACTCGGCCATTAGGCCCATATCTCATCCATGTAGGAGAAAGCATAGTGTTTTGTAATACACAGAAATTTTTATCGTCTTTCGAAGACATTTTCACCAGAAATTTGATTAAAGAGCCACTGCATCGTTAACACATCGAATGATGGGTGAAGTTTCGATACAACGGCTGCATGTGTAAGAAAACTAGCCCAGGACGAAAAACACTGAACTGGTTGAAAAAATTCGTGAAACGTCCCTCAAAATCAACTTGTGCGAGTTCTGAACTCAACATCCCTCATACAATGGTGCGGCGTGGGTTACGGAAACGTCTGCAATTCCTGCATACTATTGTGCCTAAAAGTAAAATCAATCTTCAATTTAAAATTCCCAGGGCTTATGGAATTTAATTTTTTTTCTTTAGGTTGCTGGCACTGTCTTTAACATTTGTGTGAAATTTGACGTCAAAAATATTCAATAGTTTGAGTTATGCTTGATTTTGAGACGCTAAAACCGATTCCGGCGATTTTTGAAATGTCTGAATTAATTGAACTAAGAATTTTAATCTAATTTTGTTTTGAAACGTATAGAATGTTGCATTCGGTGAGCATTCCTATATCGGAAAGAAATGTTTAGAAGTGGCATAAACAGTTCGAAGAAGGCAGAGAACGCGTTGAAGACGAAGAGCGTTCTGGTCGACCATCAATCTCAACCGACGAAGCTCACGTCCAAAAATTAAAGATTTGGTGCTTGCAAACCATCAATTTACAATTAGGGACCTTGCTGCTGATGTTGGAATTTCAAAAGGATCGGTCAATTCCAGTTTGGGCCTCAAACGCGTCAAATCTCGATTGGTACCGAAGCCACTGAATGCGCCAGCTCACACTCCATTGATTCTTCGTGACTTTTTTCGCCAAAAATGAAACCCATATCGTTCCACAACTACCGTATTCACACCGTGAGACTTCAGGCAATTCCCTAAACGCAAAAGACCACTCCTGGGACACCATTTTGAGCCAATTGAAGAGATTCAACGTGAATCGGCGCACGCTTTGAAGGGCATCCTTACAGATTACTTTTCAGCGTGCATTGAGGATTGTGAAAAAAAAAGTTGGCATAAGTGCATTGTGTCCGGGGTGGATTACTTTATTCTTCGAAATTTATTTCGCTTTCAAAGAGTTTTTGAAAAAAATAATTGATCTTAATTTTTGGGCACAGTAGTATACCTTTTAGATGGTTATAACCTTCCGACTAACCGTCCGAATAAAGGTTTCTGTGAGAATTTGCAAGTTAATCTGGAGGTAGATTGTTTAGCGGACAAACTTGTGTTTACGGATGAAGTCATTTCACCTTTCTGGCAAAGTTAATCGCCGTAATTTATGATTTTGCGGCAAGGAAAATCTACATGGTGTAATGCAGGGGTCTCCAAACTTTCCAGCCTTAGGGTCATACTGTTTACTCCAACAAGTACCAAGGGCCAAACCGTTTTAATCTTTCTGCCATTATCTATAACTTCTAGACCAGTCACCGAGTACGCGCTCTGAGCGAGCACATGCTTGCTAACTATAACCTGTGGTTTCATTTGCGTTAATTTAGCTTTTCCGTTCCTGGGGGAATTTTCAGGATAAAAAACATATGTTCGATTCAGGATATGTACATCACAAATATTGATATACATATGCAATATTCTTTGCCCAAACATAACTACCGAGGGTAACCGCGGGATGTTCACTAGTTTACAATGTTAGAGGGATTCATTTCAATTATTTGTTATGTTTAAGTTAACTTTTCCACGTATTATGCTTGTCATTAAACTTTACCTAGCAAATCAATAAAACCGAGTTATTATCATTCTGTGTTTTTTTTTATCCAACTTATTACAACAATAAGCTATTAGCTGTCGCGGGCCGGATGGATGACACTGGAGGGCCGTAGTTTGGAGACCCCTGGTGTAATGGAGCATCATCGTGATTCTCCAAAAGTTTCAAACTGTATTTTTGGTCTTTTTTTTTTGTGGGAAAAATCGATTAATGGGTTCATTTACCGAGATATACTTTCACAGTAGTTCCCCTCAGTTGGAAGCAATTCTAGGCTACATTCTGCAGCAAGAAGGTGCTCCAATCCATTTGTATAAGTGCCTGAATAATACCATCAACACGATCGTTGGATTGGCCATCCTGGATCAAACGATATGTTATTGTTTTGTTGGCCTCCGATATCCCCAGATCTAAACCCTTGTCCCCCATGGGTGTTTGTTAAAGACAAAGTGTTCGTGCCTCCATTTTCGCAGGGCTTACAGAGACTGAAGCAGAGAATAACTGAAGTGCTCGAATAATTAGCGAGGATATTTCATCAAGAGTGTGGCAGATTTAGTTTGTTTTTGTCGCCCTACGGTCATCTTGTGCACTCTTTGGGCTAAACAGACCGGGACCTACAGTTTAACGGAGATTCCGAACCACTGACAAACATCCATGCCACCGCTAGGATTCGAACCTGAAGCCTGGGATACCAAAGGCCATACCGCTACCACTAGCCACCAGGCCGCCAAGAGTGTGGCAGGAGCCCCAGATTTTATCGTGTCATCACAGGGGCTCACATAGAATATCTTTAGAAACGTGGAGAACTATAGTTTTACTATAAATTTAACAAAATATAATAATTACAGTATTCACATGTACTCTTTCTTTGTCCCATTCAATAAGAAATATCTTGTATGCAATACTATATGCAATGCATTATTATATGCAATTTTTTCTGAACATACCTTCGATAGAAAATCGTGAATTAAATAATGTATAATTAATCAAAAAGATAATTTAAAAAGATAGAAGGGATATAAAATAAAACTATAATAAAATAAAATAAACTATAACTATTTTATAAAATAAACTATAGAATATCCCAATAATTAAATTCCATCTATAACATTGGACTTTATTTTAATGGGCGTAATGCTATTATATACAAACGATCACTTCTGTTTTATTCTTTAACAATTTCTTCTAAAACCCACAGGCAAAAAAAATTTAATTTCCCAAAATGTGGTTATAGATTTAAATAATTTTAAAAATTAATCCCGATTATTTTTAGATAATGTCTTAAGTTAATGTTTGAAAAAAAAAAAAAAAAATCAAAGTACATTTCTTAAGTTGAATACACTGGATTCAGAAATTCTAATTATTCACGGCACTAAATATTTCCAAGTTGCTTAGAACTTCTAGAAAGTAAAAGAATGCATACATCAATAGATATAGTTTTTACAATATTACTATAGACATCGGCAGGGGTCGGCAACCTTTTGAGTCGGAAGATCCAAAAATGGCAATTTACAAATTTCAAAGTTTTTAAAGAGCCACAAAATTTTCTTGCCAACAATAAATAACAGGTGGGCTGAAAAGTTCATAGGCTGACACATAGATGGCGCTACTAGTATTAAATCCACATGATTTTTAGTTAGCCCTAACCTTCAAAAGATACGTGAATAAATTTGATAGCTGTTGCTCTAGTAGTATGCGAGTTATAACATTTTTAATGAAGTTATAGCATTTTTAGTGTTCATCACGTGCAGTCTACTCGGCTGACTGTCGATTGGACTCCGGTGTGAAATGATGGAGCCATGTTTCATCCATTGTCACATATTGACGTAAAAATTCGGGTTTATTACGATTGAACAGCTCCCAACACTGCTTAGAATCATCAATTGGTTGTTATTTTGGGTCGATTGTGAGCTCGCGCGGCTCCCATTTTGAACAGAGCTTTTGCATATCCAAATATTCCTTCACGATATGTCCAACATGTTCCTTTGATATCTTTAGGGTCTCAGCTATCTCAATCAACTTCACTTTTACGGTTAGCAGAAATTATTTTGTGGACTTTTTGATGCTTTCGTCGATAACAGCCTCTTTGGGGCGTCCATTGCGTGCATCGTCCTCGGTGCTCATTTCGCCTCTTTAAATTTAGCAAATTGGTAATTCAAGTAGGTTATTATTTGGTTATTCAAGTAGAAAATTTAAACTTCACTAAACAATGTAATTTGTACTTAAAAAAAAATATACAGCAAACAAATTCAATGGGAGCATTGGCTTTTACATGGTTTTAGAAAGTTTGAATAAATTTGGCTCATAACGTGTTGCTTTAAGTTTCAAACACGACTCTAAATTTTCATTTGTTAGTTGGCTTCTTATTTTCTTTTAATTATATTCATGCAAGAGAACACTTTGCTCGCACGAATATGTCGATCCGAAGATAGTCAGCACTCCAAATGCCAACTTCTTCACCTCACTGTAGCAATCTGGAAGACTATTCCATGCGTCGAATATAAGTGCCTCAACTCGCGGCATTTCTTTTTAAAGTTGTTCACTTTTGTTGGGTTACGTACATACATTTCTGGACCTCCAACTCTTTTCAACTTGCTTTTCAACTCTGAAAATTTTCCACTCCACAAAGCTTTACTTTTAAATCGATCAATTGCATTTCTAGAGATCCAGTATCAATTCCAAATGGTTCAATGTGGATTTCGTTACTATTTTCGTTACTATGAATGCTAGAGTGGTTTTGTTGGTTTTGAATTGCTCAAATCTATCAGCAAATTCATCTTTAATTTTTTTTATAACTGTGCTGAAGTACCTCGTGTCAACAGTTGCACTAGTTTTATCATATTGCTTTAGAAATTGAAAATGAAGTAATATACCGCTCTGAATATCTTCTGCCAAAAGAATTAATTTTTCTTCAAAACAAACCAATTCTTCTACCAAAACATAGTCTGGGTTTCCCTTTCCTTGCAGTTTTAGATTCAGCTCATTTAATTTCGCTGTGATATCCACCATAAAGTAAAATTTTTGCAACCATTTGCCGTTCTCTAACTCAGGGTGATTAATGCCTTTTATTTAGGAATGTATTTATTTCATTCAAGCAAAACGTTTCAACACCTTACATTTAGAAAGCCATCGCACTTTATTGTGAAGAAGGAGGTCGGAATACTGAGTCTCCATTTCGTTTAAGAATTCTTTAAACTGACGATGGTAGAGTGCTTTTGACAAGATGTTAACAATCTTGTTTACCAAATTCATGACCTCAACTATTTCGGCCGGAAATGTTTGGGCACAAAGCGCTTCTTGGTGTTTATGCAGTGAAACGTAAGAATTTCGTGGTTTATTTTGCTCTGAAGAAACGTTGTTGCCCCTTTATTTTTCCTGTCATACTTCTGGCTCCATCAGTTGCTATTGAAACGATTTTATTTAAATCGATCTTATTGTCTTCAAGGCATTTCTGCACGGCATTCGCTATGTCTTCCCGTCTAGTTCGTCCCGAGAGCGGTAGCAATCCTAGAAGTTCTTCTTTTGGACCTTGGGAAGAAATATACCTGACAAAAAGGGCAACTTGTGTCTTGTGACATAAAAGACAAGACACATCTATAGCCAGTGATAAGGCAGAAGAAAGTTGAATATCTTCCACCTGCAAATATGTTACATTTGAAGATATTTTAGCTATTCTATCTTGTACTGTTTAGCGGATAGTGGCAAATCTTTGATTTTTTTTCAAGATTTCTGGTTTGTTTTTGAAATCACGAAAGTTCAGTTCTTCAGATTCCTCGTTAATCGATTCAGAACGATTTTAAATTTTTTTTTTTTTTGATAAAATAAATAATATTTGCGTGTGGAACTAAAGAGCCGCAGTTTCACGTCCAAAGAGCCGCAGGTTGCCGACCCCTGGACATCGGGGATATATCTAGCCCAGGGGTGCATCCTCAGAATTTAGTGCCGACAGTGAAACATGGGGGTGGAAATCTGCTTGTTTGGGGTTGTGTGAGTGCCTCTGGGGTGGGCAAATTAGTCTCTATTAAAGGAATTATGAATCATCAACTCCATATTGACACTTCAAAAAAATAATTTAGGACCTAGTGCAACAAAAATTGGCTTGAATGATGATTACGTTTTCATGCATGATAACGACCCCAAGCACACAGCCCGAAACACATGGCTCTGGATAGTATATAGTACCCCAAAGTTCATGAAATTTCCTCCTCAATCGCCGGACCTCAACCCCATCAAGAATTTATGGGACGTTTTTGATAAAAAAAATATTAGATCCAGACATATTTCTAATAAAAATGATTTGGAATCAGCTCTTAATCAAGAATGGGACGCCATATCTAGCTCAATAACAGTGAAATTGGTGGAATCGATGCCAAAGACACTCAAGGCAGTTATTTGAGCTAAAGGATATCCTACAAGGTATTAGCTGAAATATTATGATTGTATTGGCCAATATATGCCTGATGTACCAATACTTTTCACGCCACAAGGTGTTTGATTGTTTTAGTTTTTGTAAATATTTATTCGTGTATAAAATTATTTTTGTGTCAATTTCACATGAAACTAGTGAAAATATGTTCTGTTATATATTTATAATTAAAAATGGAATTTATGTTTATAATTTTTATGAACGGATCTCTTTTAAATCAATTGTCGTACTGTACGAATACTTTACACTCAGTGTATAAACTACTGTCAGTGAAAAATCACAATTACATAAATCTCATTAGTATTTTTTTTACGAGTGGATACCCGCTGTTTCATTCGCATTAATTTAGCTTTTCGCTTTTTAGAATTTTTCGCGTTAATTTTCTGTTCCTGAGGGATTTTCAGGATAAAAATCATACGTGTGATTCAGGATATATAGATTCCAAACATCGATACACATACATATGCGATACTCTTTACCACAACATAACTACCGAGGGTGACTGCGGGATGTTCACTAGTTTATAATGTTAATGGGATTCATTTCAATTATTTGTTAATTGTTATGCTTAAGTTAAATTTTCTGCGTATCATGCTTGTCATTACACTTTACCTATCAAGCCAATAAAACCGAGTTATCATTCTGTGTTTTTTTATCCAACTTATTACAGCAACAATAAGCTATTCGCTGTCGCGGGCCGGATTGATGACACTGGCTGGCCGGATTTGGCCCGCGGGCCGTAGTTTGGAGACCCCTGATCTGTCTTTTGTGGGTAAAATCTATACGCTAGAAGTACCAAGAAATCTGCATAGATTTACCTAAAGCATAAAAACTAGTCATTTCTTCCCTCCAAAGCGCGAAGCGTTGTCTCAATGGATTTCGTATTTCTTCCTCTATCCATGCAGGGCCTGGTTCAGCACCAAGTTGCAAAAACGTTTGTTTGCCACAGTCTTCGTGAGAAGTCACTTCACTTCCATCCTCTCGAGGTAGGTCTGCAGGCCAGACCGAATACCCTCGAAGTGTAGATGGAGGCCACAGGGCTTGCTGCCCTGCACCTGGCTCTGGTGCAGCAGCAGCAGCTTCTGCAGGAGGTTCAGGCGCGTCAGCAGCTGCTTCTTCAGGAGGTTCCGGAGAATCTTCCTCCCGCTCTGGATTCAAATCCACGTTCTGGTCTTGATCTTCAGGTTGCTGCTCGGATTCTTTGTCGGTTTGCACAGGATCGTTTCCACGAGAATCTGTATCGAGTTTCACCTGGGACAGAGAAGTAGAGATCTCCTGCGAGTTTTTCGTCAAGTTTCCAGCAGCAGAATCGGCTTGATCTGGAGATCTGTTTGAAGGAACAACAACTGGATCCGAAACACCAGGAGATATGGGATGAAGGGACATAAATGCTTTGCATAAATCTAAAAGCATACAAAAAAGGTTAACAAAGTTTAAAAAAAAAAAAATACACAAAAGATTACAAAGTAAAAACCAAATGCCGAAAACTAAATAATTTAAAAAATTAGTTGTTAACATAAGAAAAAAAATTACTGGCGAGAAAATGAATGTCACAGTTCTAAAGCGTGGGGTACTTTGTATGACATTTTTAAACTCTGCATTTCGGAATGAAACTAGTGAAAAATTATAACGATTGATATCGAGCACCCCACGCTTTTAGAATAATGACATTCATTTTCTAGTCTGTAATTTTATTCTTATGTTAACACCTATTTTCGCTTTTAGTTTGATTAACTCTAAAAGCGTGTTTTTAAATTATAATATTTAAATGAGGTCCCGGTACGGAGGACTGGAACTATAGTTCTTACAATTTAATTGCGAGTAAAACAAAGGCTAAATGCGAATATGTCGAGCTAGCCAGGATTCGAACGGGGAATCACCTGATCCGTAGTCAGCGTTATCCGTTGTGCCACTGTCCCACGTGTGTTTGAATGTCTTGGGTACTTTCATTCTACTTGGGTTAAATTGCTCTTCACAAGTTAAAATAAAATCACTAATCCTGGCTATCCTAATCATGATGAGATAATAAACTTATCAAAATATTTTAGTGTCATCGGTCCTTGATAAATCTACAACGTTTAAATTAAATTTGATCGCTTAAAGTAGGGCAAAATCGAGCCCAAAAGTCAGTTACAAACATACAGGTGAAACTAATAAAAGCGTATTAAAAACATTTTTTTGATACAATAAAAGCATGGTGTCCAACAAAGTATTAACTATTACAAAAAATTATCAATACAAAAATGAAATGAAGTACATAATGCAATTTGCATCGAAAGAAAAAAAATTATCAGAATTTTATTCATTTTTTTACATTATACATATAATACAGATCAATGTGGGATCCTTTAAAAACAAAGAAAATGCTCAACGTATAAACAGTATCTTTTCTATATGCTTTTTAGTAATTACTGTGTAAAATTAGAAACAGAAAATTTTATTCTTTACTTTAAAACGAACTTGTCAAAAAGAAATGTCTGTTTAATATTTTTTTTTATACGTTCCTACAAAATGAAATCAATGAATTTATATCCGAACAAGAAATATAGAATTGATCTTTTTACTACCAACCCGTCATTTTTCAAATAATTCAGATACAGATCGTGCCAAGTGAGATAGAACCCAGTCTTGCTGAAATATAACGGTCGTAACGTCTGAGTTGAGGAATAACAGCACTCTGCAAGACTGAAAATCTGCAAAGACTGAAAATCTGCAAAGACTGAAAATCTGCAAAGACTGAAAATCTGCAAAGACTGAAAATCTGCAAAGACTGAAAATCTGCAAAGACTGAAAATCTGCAAAAGACTGAAAATCTGCAAAGACTGAAAATCTGCAAAGACTGAAAATTCTTACCAGCAGAGGTGCGCCATCGTCGTAAACTTCGAAAACCAAGATGGTCGACTCTTGGTACGTTTTCTTCAGAAATGAAATCAATCCAACCTGCAAATAAATTTTTATTTTATCAAGATAAAAGAAATTTGCACAGTTGTTTCCGTATTTAAACATTTAACATAACTGGAATTTGGAAATTTGTAATATTTTTTATGTAACAATTAGAGTTGTTTATTCTTTTGATATTTTCCCACGAATCTTATTTTGTGATTAGAAATGAAACTTCGAATGGCAATTTAATTTAGAAGTTAGTTTAAAAGGTTGGATATTGATTTTAAAGATTGGGTTTAAAAATTGGTTTAGAAGCTTGCCTACTTTAAGATACTTACGCTTTGAGATTTTACATCAAATGAAGCCAAAACATGTAATGTTTCAATTACTAAATCACAGGATCCGAAATTGTAACAGTAACTCATTAAAATATGTAATTATATCCATTCATATTTCATCGTCCTTTAGTATATTTATCATTTGCTTACGATTAGGGATTGCAATACCGGTATTTTGAGCCATTTGTACAATTTTGTAATATCGGTATTCACAAGTTTAAATACCGGTTTTTCAGTATTTACTAGAAATTTAGAATTTTATCTGAAGAATTCTTATTTGTGAAATTCTTATTCTTATCTGTAAATTCTTATTCAGAATCTATCCACATTCAGAAGAATTCGGTACAGTTATCGGAGATTATAAGGACACTAATATTTGATAGTACAAATTGTCTCTTGAACGAAAATTAGAATTAGCGATAATTAAAAAAAATTCAACAAACCAAAATGCAATATAGAAATCAGCTTTATCTAAGACAATCCGACGAGAAATAGATTCATTTGAAGTTGAGGCATTTAGAGGTAAATACTTGGCAAAAGTCTATTACGCATTGCTAACAGTACCACCAACTAGCTTAGATGCTGAAAGAGCGTTTTCGACAGCTGGTAATTTTTGCACAAAATTACGTTCGAGCTTAATGATAGTACAATTGATGCATTATGTTTTTTAATATCATTTTTCAAAATTTGTAATAGTACCTACAGACTGAATAGTGATATTTACACTTTGTGATTTAAATAAATAAAATGTTCCTTTACTTTTTTTGTTATTCTTTATATACTGTTATAATTTATAAATTACAAATTTGTGATATTTACATTCTCTAATAAAACTGGTAAATAAAACAAAAACACCCGTGTTTTTTTCTAACATTTCTACTACCGGTATTAAAACCGGTATCGGTATTAAGATCTAAAAAATACCGGAATACCGGCATTGAACTTTGATCCGATATTGTAATCCCTACTACGATATACAGAAAGCATAAGTTAATCGATATCAGTTATTTTGACTGACCAAATGAAGCGATTTATTGTTTGACAAATAACAGATATTGTACGATTTCTTTTACAAAATAGCTTACTAAAATGTCAAACAAACGTTGGCAATTTGTTAGTTTTCTATATTTATCAATTTCTGAATTTAAGTTTCTTGATATCTTGGCAAGTTTAATGAAAGCAAGCTTTATGCTCAATAATCTACAAATAAAATACACGAATCAGAAATTTGTATTGTATGTTTTTCAATAAAAAAATCACCTTGAAAGATTAAATGCATTCTAGGTTTGTTTGGTATACGAAAGTCGACTGAATGAATTTTATAAACTGCCCAATAAAGAAATTCAAATGGTTTAATAAGAGTCGATTGTGCATATATTCGTCACAAAGCTCAGAGTCCCTTTTATGGTTTGGTTTGTCGTTTTACGGTCATCTTGTGCACACGAGGGTTAAACAGACCGGGACCTACAGTTTAAAGTGGAGTTCCGAACTACTCAGATATTCATGCGGCAACCATGATTCAATTGGAAGCCCGAGAGATACTAAAAAGTCAGAGCACCAGCCACTTGGCCACCAGGCAGCAGTTTAACATGGATTCGGAACCATTAACAAAATCCATGCCATCTCCAGGATTCGGGCCTGAAGTCAGTCTAATGACCGCCTGACTTCGGTGCCACAATCTTTCGTTCGGTGGTTCAACTTGCCTTATTAGCAGCAGCTTTCTTGTTCGAAAAAAATTACTTAACCAATTCAGATATTTTTGAAGTTTCATTTTATATGGTTAGTATTTACAGATATATACAGGGTAGAGATTTATACAGAGTTGATCTTAACACTCCGGTATTAGCAGTTCAGGCCTTTCGTTCCCACCGGGCGTGACGCGTTGACCAATCACTAGCCTCGCTGCGGTTAGCGTGAAACAAATCGGTTAAAATCCACCGCTTCCAGTTGACCAACTTTCAACTCTCAAATGCTTTGAAGCGTCATGCGACTGATTGAGCCAATAGTAGATCTGCCATCTAGTAGAAGTAACTGGAACTTCACACTGAAACGTCAGAAATCGCTTTACTCCCAGTGAACGGGTCGAAAAAAATTCTTCCTTGCCGCGTGACGCGTCGCCGCCTCACGCCTCTGTGGGAACGAGCCGCTTTCATCTGACAGGCAGCTTATCTGAGAGTCCAGGATGAAAACCGGTTTTTATAACACTAATAGCGCCACCGAGTGTCTCATTGTAAAGCTTACAAATTTCAACATAGGCTGTGAGCGCTAGCCAATTGGCTATCAGGCAGCAGTCCCTTTTATGGAGTAGCAAGTGAGGCACTTAAAGGGCTTAACAAATAAGATTATAAATGTACAAAAGATTTGTAAATAAATCTCAAATCCATATTCATCTTATTTAGAAAGTATTTAAATATTGAATTGGAACCATCAGTCTACTTGTATTAGGTTGGTGCATAATTATCTTCAGGCGTTTCTTTGACGTGCTATATTTTAATAAAAATGTACAATATTTTATAAATTGGGCCTGAATGGCCGAGTGGCTAGCGCTCTGGCGCTCGGTACCCTGAGTTTTCGGGTTCGAGTCTCGGCGGTGCCATGGATGTCTGTAGTGGTTCGGAATCCACTTTAAACCGTAGGACCCGGTCTAATATGATCGTAAGAGCGTTGCGCGGGCATTGTTACTCCGCGTCCGTGGCTTATCTCCAAGTTACACGCGCAATGCACATAATGCGAAGTAAGTAACGTCTGTGCAGCGCTTGCCTTAAGGCATCCAAGACCAAGCTGTCTAAGTGTTTGCCAGCTGCATTAGAACAAATACAAATATATATTTTATAAATTTATGAATGAAAATATCCAACTTTTTAGGTTATAAAAATGCATGTCGATAATCTCATATTCGTCATATTATGGTGTACCACTTTGAGAAAAATATGGAAAGCAGTGCGGTCATTTCTCGATCTCAACGAACTTTTCGGAGAGGGCACAATTAGCAGGGAATGTTTCAAGTCTGTCGACACTAGCTTGGAAGATTAGGCAGGAAGAGGTCGACCATCGTTTTGACGACCAGGCCCTTTTGCCATCCGTGGAAGGGGACGAAAGCTTTTTGACAACTCCGAATGCTGACCGACCACTTCAATATGACCATTCAACCATCTTTCGGCATCTCAAAAAGTTTGAAAAGGTAGGGAAATAGGCTTGATGGATCCTCCACGAACTCAGCGATTACAATAAAGTCGAATGTGTCAGAATTTTCACCGATTTGCTTCAACGATTTTGGTTTGCTCTACGGTCATCTTGTGCACACGTTAGGCTAAACAGACAGGGACCTACAGTTTAAAGTGGATTCCGACCCCTACAAACATCCATGGCACTGCCGGGTCTCGAACCCGAAACCCGCGGTATCGAGCGCCAGTGCGCGAGCCACCTCGGCCACCAGGCCCCCTTGCTTCAATTCAGGAAGGAGCGGAGTCCGTTTCAGCCGAGTTTGTTAATGAGTTGAATCGTGGCTTCTCTTCATAACTTTCAAAGAAAATCTGCATTTCGCCTGGTTTCACCAAAAGGAATAACGAAAGACGTGCACCTTAAGAAGGCAATGCGTGTGTTTGATGGGACAGAAGCTGAATCCTCTATTGGGAAATCATCTTAAATGGGATTTGTTATTGGTGGAACCCAATTAAAAAATGAGTATGACACGTATGAGTAAAATGAGTATGAGTAAATGAGTATCGACACGCATATTTATAATCTAAAACTGATATTTTCCTTCATAAATTAATAAAATATTGTAAATTTTTATTGGAAATATAGCACAAAGAAACGCTTCGATAATTATGCACCAAATTAATATTTATGATTTTGGCAATCCTGTCTTTCTCTATACATTTGCAACATTTTACATTTTGGTGTTGGAAAACAGCAAACATTAAATATAGCAGCATTATGTTTATTTAACAGTTATCAAAATCAAATCAATGAATGTTTAAAAAAGGTGAATGACTTACAAAACTTAGCCAAAATTGAAATCGGAAACCAAATTCAAAAAAATAATTACGAGGAATTTGTAATCAAAATTTAGAAACATTTTGACATACAAATTATAAATCAACAGGTTAATTACCTTAATTAATTGCTAATCATGTTCATCCCAAAATGAAAATTTTTAAATACCTGGTTGGGCCAGTACTCTCCCTTTGTGAAGTTGTTTCCCAGCAATCTTACATAATATTTTTTAATTGAGCGCACGTCTTTGCCATTTCTTCTTGGTTACTTCCGCAGTATTCCACCGCGTTGAGTCTTCTGGATTTTTCCGCTTTATGATTAGCTGGATATTTTTGACACGCTTGTTTTTGCTGTCCGATCTGTTGGATGTCGAAGACAGCGGACTGGGCTGATGTCTATGGATTGTTGGTCTCTTGATAGCTGAAAACTTTAATAGTAGATTAGATTTTCCTTGTGCTTTTGATTTTGGTTTCTTCTTTTGTAAAAGTTTTAGGTCTGGCCACCATAAGCTGCACTTTTCAACATCCACTGATTCACCTGCACCGAAGGACCACCCAGATTTGGCAAATCGCAAACCTGTTCTTCAAGAATTCTGGCAGCAGTTCTGCCGTCTCATCACTGCAGGGTTCATCGGGATATTTGAATCTTTGTTGTCGGCACTCGTCTGGTCTTTGCCATCTTTTTCCGGGGCACCTGCAGACTCCATAGATGCATCCTCAACGTCCATGGGCGAGTTACTGGATTCCATTGGTGAACTGTCTTTTGATTGAGACATGCCCTAAAAATATTTGTAAAATATATTTGTAGGGGCCTGAATGGCAGTGTGTCTAGCACTCCGGTGCCATTCGCAGTCCCGGCAGGTGCCATGGATGTTTGTAGTGGTTCGGAATCCACTTTAAACCGTAGGTCCGGTTTCTATGACTGTAAGATCGTTAAGGAGCAGAAGTCAGACTTTACCTACGGTGTTCCATCAGAACAGAAGCTGCTCTTACCTCCTTCAGAGGATACGATAAACATCTGTAATTTATGTGTAAAGGCTCGTTTCCACCGCGGCGTGAAGCGTTGAAGATTCACGCGGCAGACAAGAAAATTTTTCGATCCCTTCACAGCGAAACGTCAGAAATAGCATTACGCCTGAGTGAAGTTCCGCTTCGAGTTGAAAATTGGTCAACTTGAAGCGGTAGGATTTCAAACCGGTTTCAGGCGAACGTGGTGAGGATAGTATTAGTCAGAGCTTCTTCCTTACACGCCTCTCAGGAAGGAGCCTTTAAAATTTGTTGCGTCAAAAACCAGCTGCCCGTGCATGGGGAAGTCAACGCCTGATAGTGTAAACATCTGTCTCTGGGTGGGGTGGGTTATTGGCTGGATTAAAAATTGTTTCTTAAATGAATGCATCAGAATTTTGAAATAATGTTCCGATAATTTTAATATTAGATATTTTCATAAGAATATTGTAAATGGGCATAACATTACGTAAAATACACACAAAATTCTTCTAATATACTTTTGAAAAGCTTTTTAGAGTCTAATACAAAAAATTATTCATGATTTGATTTATCTCAAGAGAAAAATGCATAGCCATAAATGAAAAGAAATGCACAATCATAGAAATTGCTAGTCTTGCATTTTTATCAAGGTCATGAGAGGTTGAATGCATCTTAAAATTATTTAAAAACGTAATTGATAAATTCTTTAATGTTCTGAATATTTGAAATGTTAAGAGAGCATAAACGAGATTCCGATAATTTTATCATCTTTAAAATTCACGGATTACGCCGGAATATTTTAGATAAGAATATTGTAAATGTGCATATACTATTACTTTGAAATTTAATGACACAAAATCTTCTAATAGGAAATATTTAGAAAATGCTTTTTATGGTGTAATATGTAATAATTTAAAAAAAATTATTCAGGATTTGATTTATCTCGAATCGAGAGAAAATGCATAACACAATAAAATAAATTTCTTCCGAAATAAATAGGAGTTGCCACATTTCTAAGAAACAAATTCAAAATTAATCTTATTTTATTATATTGTAGAGATAAAAATTGTCCATAGTATTAAAATTTAAATTAATCATACATAATAATTACAGTATTTTGTTCATTACCGCATTAAATTGTGACCATTTGGAACTTGTACAAACTATTTGGGTGCTCAAAACGAAATTTGTATTATTATTTTGCTATTTTCACTGTTATTTGATTTTATAAGCGACAACACGGACTCGACATAACACAAAATTATTTTTTAAAAATATCTGGTTTGTCGCTCTACCGTCATTTGTACACACTTTTTAGCTGTTATTTTCAAGTGCTACAGTTTAAAGTGGATTCCGAACCACTCACAAACATGCATGCCACCGCCGGATTCGAATTCTGGACAAAAGGCCAAGAGTACTAGCTAGTGGTTTTCAGGTCCTTTAAAATATCTTAGAAGTACTTTATTGTTTTAATTTTAGATTAGACTCGTAACAGTAACAAAATAGCATTAATAAAGCAATCAATACTAGTACTTGCTTACATCAACAACCAAAACATTAAAAAATATTTTACTAAGTGCAAAAACCTTATCTCTAGTATAAGCTTTGAAACCAATTCAACATTATTGGTTTCTTTAGCCTACAACACAACTTCAACAATTGGTCTATTTGAAAATTTTCTAGCCCTTAGTTTAGTAATTACCGATGTTAATCATTAGTTACTACTACACCACACCACCGTGCCTAGAGCGGGTCGCCTCTATACAGTTTGAGAATGATGTGACTGAGAAATCCAACTGAGGGGATTGACGCGTTAGTCATACGAGACTGAGACCTACGGCTTAAAGTGGATTCGAACAACTACAAACATTCATAATACTGCCGCGATTCGAAACAGAGAGAAACTTGTTGCACCGGCGCTAGACACTCCGCCATTCAGGCTCCAATCTAACTAGTTGGTTTCCGTCTGAAAATATTGTACAAAACTAGCTTATTTACACAATTTGAAGATAATTCAAATTCATGGATATATTTCAGAACGAAAGCCACTTAACCTCTATGAAGACTAATGAGCATGACTAAATGTCGATTGCATGTCGTTTACATATGGATGAATCACAACTAGCATGGACACAAATAGGACAACTGTTCCACAGAGCAAAAATGTATGATTGGCGTGTTCATCCATGTTCACGTCATCACTTTTATAAAAAATTCGTTGATCATAACTACTATGCAAAATTATATCTATACTAGCAAAATCAACTAATGTACCTCTCACCTTGCGTTCGTATTTAATCAGCCAATGTGTTTGTCTTTTCTTGGGATATTTCACGTGATTGCAACCGCATTTGATGTTTTCTATCTACTGTACGCCGGGAACAGCTGACAAGATTTAATTTTTAAAAGCCTTGTCAGTTGATAGGGTTAAATTTTATCTGTTTTTTTATCCCACTTGATCAACAGTAATATCTAGACTAAGTCCACGAATACGTGTGGTATCATGGTTGAAGTGAAAGGGGGCAGCTTCTGTTGTGATCGAGCACCCGTAGAGAGAAGTCTGACTTGGCTCCGAGACAGATTTTTACAGGGGTAAGTTTGTCAGCCCTACGCCCAACACTATACAGTCATATTAGATCCGGATCTACGTGAATTAAAATAGATTCGAATCACTAAAAATATCCATGGCACCACCGGGACTCGAACCCAAACCTGTGACACTGAGCGCTAGTCACTCGGCCATCATATTCTAAGTTTTATCTTTTACCATGTTGCAACACGATATACTGATGCTTAGATCATTAAGACACTACGATTACATTTATTGTAGGCAGCAGTCTTCCACAATTTATCGAAGTACCTTGTGCCCAGGGGCCCTTAAACTCCTATCTAGTCAAATGAGTACAAGGCAGATGAGTAGGAGAAACATGGTTATCAAAAAACATGAAAATAGTAGTTGAAAATGTCCCCAAAATCAAAATTTTAAGAAAGGTGAATAATATAAAGAGCAAAATAGCAAAATAAAAAAGGGGTTCCACAGGAGGATAGGTAACCGCTGGTAGAAATGATGACGAAAAGGACGAGTTCATCTAGGAACTTTGCAAATTATAAAGAACCGACCTGGGGCGTTTGAGCATTTTCCGGCACAGTAAAATCGTATCTCGGAAGATTACGAATTACATCATTGGGAATATGTTCAAGATTTTGTAAGAATTTTTCAGCAAGCTGGAGCATAAAATTTTGAATAGTAAAATAATGTAGTTAATGTGGTATCTTACAGCAGAACCCCAAACTGGGATAGCATACGTGATAATGGGACGCAAATACGTGTAAAATTTATTGTAGGCAACTATATAATATTATCTATATAACACAAGTATAGTTTTTAACTTCTGAGTGATCAGACTGTAGAGCAATTCTGAAAGATCAAGAAATTTTGTTTAATGCTCAAATATAGCCATCTTTAAATCGAAATTCAGAGAACAGAAATCAATTTTTAAGAATTATTGAACAAAATACAAATATTTGAATAATATATATGAATATATGTATATATTTAAATAACAGTGATTGTGTTCATAAAACAATGATTTTTGGCAATGAAAGACGCTGTCTATGATAGACTAAATATTAAAAGATTGTATTCAGCAATAAGTTGTATAAGAAATTAAAAAGTTATTCAACTAGTTATTTAATAAGTTTTAAAACCTATATTATATAGCTACGCACAATTATTCTCATGAAAAATATAGGTTTTTTTCTGCTAGAATTTAAGTTTAAGATATAACTGAACTGAAAGTTCAAAAATATATCAGTTATTAAAGAGAGTTTCATTGTTAACTTCAAAATAAATTCACATATTCAAGATTTAATTTACGTATAACCCAAAGATTTTATTCATTAGTTGCTTAATCAATTAAGCATAAATGCCATTTAAATAATTAATTTCAATAAGTTTAAAACAAAATTAACATTTTTAACTGTAAAATAATTTATAGACTTATTATCAAGTTTATGTATTAACAATAGATGCAAGTGAAAGCATTTATTGAGAATATTTAATTTCTACATTACCTTCTTTATAATATTCTTTTTATAAAATATTAATTAAAGTAATATATAATAAATTGAGACAAAAAAGAAAAATTGGCGAAAAACATTCTACCAATTCATGGATGTAAAGTTAAATTTAAATTTTATTATAAACACATAAAACTACGTAGCTAGGAATAAAAAAACTTTGATTTTTACTGATATTACTTATGTCAAAATTTCATAGAAAAACTATTATTTACTATAGAAATATTTGATACATAAATGCAATTCAACAGTAACTTTTTAAAGATGAATAAAATGAAATTATTAATTATTCTTTTCGCATAATATATTTAAATATGTTTATAAATAAAAATTAACCAATACAATTTAAACTCGATATTAATAATTACACAAAACTTACCAATTGTCGATGGATAAAACACTTAAATAAAGGATTAGCTAAAAATGTTAAAATCAAACGCATAAGAATTGTTCATCGACTGAACATGCCAGTTATAATCAAGACAAACTAGCATATTCGAAATGAAAACCTCTTTCTTCTATGAAATTATGAAAATAAAAAAAAATAAAAAATTAAAGGCTTGGAGTGTGTGATAAACTTTTTTCCACTTAATGATCAGTTTTTATTTACCATTATGTCCTTGAGAGTCTATTTCAACTTGATTTTATAATATTACAGTTTTATTATTATTATTATTATTTGGTTTGGTTTGGTTTATTCTTATTTGTCACTCTACGGTCATCGTTTGAGCTCTTTAGGCTAATAAGGCTGGGACCTACAGTTTAACGTGGA
Organism: Caerostris extrusa; assembly: GCA_021605095.1. Classification (NCBI taxonomy): domain Eukaryota; kingdom Metazoa; phylum Arthropoda; class Arachnida; order Araneae; family Araneidae; genus Caerostris; species Caerostris extrusa. The sequence goes on from BPLR01001939.1 coordinate 27,832, forward strand.
TTCGAATCACTCACAAACATCCATCCCACCGCCAGGATTCGAACTTGAAACCAGAGCTGTACCAAAAATCAATTGGCCATCAGATCCCTGATTTATTTATTTATTTATATATTTTTTTTTGAAAAGTATAAATTAAATTTAGAAAGCAAGAAAATTGATGGTTAAAAAAAAATTTTTTTTTTTTTTTCGTTTTAGTTAAGGTATACATTTTAATTTTTAACACGTAAAATTATCTATGAAAATATCAAAATAGGGCCTGAATGGCCGAGTGGCTATGCTCTGGCGCTCGGTACCACAGATTTCGGGTTCGAGTCCCAGCGGTGCCATGGATGTTTGTAGTGGTTCGAATCCACTTTTAAACCGTAGCTCCCGGTCTAATAGGATCGTAGAGCGTTGCGGGGGCATTGTTACCCGCGTCCGTGGCTTATCTTCAAGCTACACGCACCTGGGTAATGCAAAGTGAGTAACGTCTGTGCAGCGCTTGCCTTAAGGCATCCAAGACCAAGTTGTCTAGTGTTTGCCAGCTGCATTAGAAAGAAAAAAAATATTCAAAATAAATAAAATAGGCAAATAAATTCTTCAATAATGACGTTTAAAAATAGTTAATGTATGAATATATTCATAATAAATTCAATTCAATAACGATGACATTTAAGAACGAATTAAATAAAAGATTTTTTCTTCTTTATTGGCGCAACAACCCCATGTTGGGCCAAGGCCGTTGCTTACTGGCAGATTTCGAGACGGGGGAGATGGTTCCTTTTATGGAATAGAATTATCAGCCTTAGGCCCAATGCTCCACAGTCATGTTAGAACCGGAAAGTACGGTTTAAAGGGGATTCTGAACCACTACAAACATCCAGGGCACCGCCGGGACTCGAATTCGAAACCTGTGACAACGAGAGCCAGAGTGAAATGAAAGGTTTTGTTTTGTTTTTGTCGCTTTACGGTCATTTTTGTACACTAGGGCTTATTAGGCGGGAACCTACAGTTTAACACGGATTCCGAATCGCTCATAAACATTGATGCCACCGGCAGGAATACGAACCTGAGGCACAAAAGCCAGAGTACTAACCAACTGTCCCTCAAACAGCGACACTAGTAAGAATCAAGCCTGCGTCCACTTGCATGCTGCCATTTGGCCATTGGTGGGGGGGTAGAAAGGGTAGTGCCTTCCTGGAGGGCATTTAGCCCCAGTATGGAGAAAAATCCAGAAAATTCCCACCAGAAGGCCTGACTGTCGATGTGAGATACTTTTTGTATATGTCACAATTGCCATCATCATCATTTGCCTAGTTTTCTCGTTTCTGAAAGCAGTAACTACAGCCAGAGCGCTAGCCAAATTGACCATCAAGGCCACTGATTTTTTTTTTTTTTTCCTTTCTTTTTTGAGGAAAGTATAAATTAAATTTAAAAGTAAGAAGATGAATAGTTTTAAATTTAATTTTGCTTTTCATTTTAGTTAAGGTATACATTTTTATTTTTAACACGCAAAATTATCTATGAAAATATTCAAAATAAATAAAATAGTAGTTAATAAATTCTTCATTGGGCCCTGATGGCCAGCAGAGTGACTAGCTTTTTTCTCTCGATGCCATAAGTTTCCGGGTTCTGAGTCCCGTGGTGTTTGTAGTGGTTCGGAATCCACTTTAAACAGTAGATCCCGGTCCAATATAACTGCAAGAACGTTGGGCGTAGGGGTGACAACACTACCCCATAAAAATAAAAACATATCCTGTCTCTCGAAAATTTGCCAGTAGGCAAACGGCCTTGCCACCATGACTAATGATCATGAAATTCTTCAGTAATGACGTTTAAAACCCTTTAATTTATTAACATGATTATAATAAATTAAATTAAATTAATTCAATAACTTATGACATTTAAAGACACAGATTAAATAAAATATTAATAAAAAATAATGGGTGATTTCTTCGTACTGCTATGAACAGTTCTCCAGTATATTGGTAGCGTAATCTTATTAAAGATTTAAATGCTGCTTAAATTGTCAAAAAAATCTCAACACAAGACATAAAATTTCAGTTAAAAAAGAATAATATACGGATTCAAATGGGCTGCTTCAGGGAGCCTGAATGGCCAGTGGCTAGCGCTCTGGCTCTTGGTACCACGGGGTTCAGTACCGGCGGTGCCATGGATGTTTGTAGTGGTTCGGAATACACTTTAAGTGTCCCTATCTAATAGGATCGTAGAGCGTTGCGGGGCATTGTTACTCCGCGTCCGTGGCTTATCTTCAAGTTACGCGGCCCTGGGTAATGCAAAGTGGTAACGTCTGTGCAGCGCTTACCTTAAGGCATCCAGACCAAGCTGTCTAAGTGTTTTGCCAGCTGCATTAGAAAGAAGAAAAAATTTAAAAAGGAATTTTGTAGCTGTCATAGGCAATGATTTCAAAAATTTCGAGTTTTAAAAAGTAGTTCCAAAATAGAAGGTTTAAGGCCTATAAGGTTCCATTTTTACAATTCAAATTCTTTTATCTATATCTTTATCATCTTTTTGCGCTAATCTATTTGTATTTTAAAAAGAAAGCAATTTGGATAAATTGAGATAAAGCAAAGTCTTGAAGCCTGCATCCCAAAGTACCAACCCAAGTAAAGTTGAAATCTATTCTAAATCGGTTCCCTAAATCATCTTTGGGGATTTATCTTGAGTCAAATCAATTAAGTTATGCCTGATTTAAAAGTTAATCAATTAAAGTTATGCCTGAAAAATTAAATTAAAATTATGCCTGAAAAATTAGAATTATAAGTTATGCCTGAAAAATTAAATTAAAAGTTATGCCTGAATCGGTTCTAAATTAACATTATCATTTTTCCTAGTTATTGTCGAGATCGATCTTGGATTCTACATTAGTAACGTAGTGATGAAATTCTTTTTGGGGAGTTATTCATTCTTTTTTAAACTATTTATCTTTTTTGTGCTTTAAAAATAGTACTTAAACACTTAGTCTGGGATTATGTACATAAATAGTACATAATCCCAGACTGGCAAAAAATGACTAATCTGCAATTCATTATTGTTTTTGCCTAACAGCACAGCTGATATTTCAGTTTTTAGTCTTTCAAATAATCCAATATTCGACTTTCTGTTTGCTATAAATTTATTTTTACATGAATCTGACTTTTATTTAAGTCCAAAACCTAATATTTTCTTTAAGGTAAATAAGAGAGATCTTCTCTTATGCAAACGCAACAAATTTTCTAATAATTGTGGAAAAAAATTTATACAAAAGCTTTTATACTTCTATTATAAAATTGTACTCTTTCCCCAAAATTCTTAAAACGAATCCAAAAATTCTTTAATTCTTCTCATATTTTTATTCTATATGTTTATTCTTTTTCCAAGAATAATCAATCCCTAGTTCTTAATTGTCCAGTACAAAGGATTAAAAGATAATTCAAATATAATTCTAAAACATCAAAAAATTGTAATTAATTTGAAAAATGTAACCGTCTTATTGAAAAAAAAAATGAACATCTGAATTGTGCATCTAAATTCTTAAACGCCATTCATAAATTATACGGCACAAAATGTCAAAACGATCGAATGTTTATCTTACAAATACCTTAAATAAAAAACATATTTCAAATTGTTTGAAGTCTAGGGCAAAAGCTAAATTTTATTTCCTTTCCAAATTATTATATTCTTTCATATTTAATGTAAACTGTAATCCATTAGTTATACCTTTTCCATAATTTATTAAAAAACACTCCTTTCCAAAATATGTAATTGTAATATTCCAGGATTTAAAAAATTTCAACTAAATCTGGGAAAAATCTATTAGACAGTCATGGTAAAAACCGATTCTGTATCTGTAAATTTCCAATTTATAAATATTGAATTCTAACCTTAAGCTTCCATGAGGTGAATTAGATTAAAGAATATTATTAATTTCATCTCTATTTGAAAATAGTGTTTGTGTGAGCTCATTTGCAAAACATTGGAGATTTAAAAAATCTAAACGATTAATTTGAAAGCAGTATTTATAGCAAAATTCTGTTACGGATCAATGTCAAGTAAAATTCATTAAACTCACAGTCTATGCTTTTGATGATGTCAAAAAACGGGGCCTGAATTGCCGAGTGCCTGACGCTCAGGTGCCACAGGTTTCGCATTCGAGTTCCGGCGGTGCTATAGATGTTTGTAATGGTTCTGAATCCACTATAAAACGTAGGTCCCGGACGATGCTTTTTAATCTTATTATAACTCCAACAAGAAGGGTTCCAAAAAATTAGTATCAGCTGATTGTATTGTTCTTATCCATAGCCTCGGCCTTTCTCAATGGCGCAACAGTTCCATGGTGGGCCAAGACCGTCTGCCTACTGTCAGATTCCCTAAACAGGAGGCGTTTTTTCTTTTTAAGGGGTAGGGTTGTCAACTCTGCTTCCTATACGCTCTACAATTATATTAGACCGGAACCTACGGTTTAAAGTGGATTCTGCCACAAACCACTACAAACATCCATGGCACCACTTGAAACCTGAAACCTTTAGTGCCTATCGCCAACTCGTTAGTCACTCGGTCATAAGGCTCTTCTAGTACATTATGTTATTGTGCTAATAAAATCAATTTTTAATATATAGAGCTGTATTATTCATTATTCTGTTCATCTGTTCTAATAATAATAATTATATGTATATCATATATAAAAATATGAAAGAAAATTAATTTTTCCTTTTCGCTATACTGCAATCTTGCTACTTAAAATCGTAATCATTATTTAACTAGACAAAAACTAATTTAAAAAATATTAGAATTTTAATTTAGATATTATTAATTAGGAGTTTTTAAAATTTAGGATAAAAATTTGTTTCAAATAAAAATTATAATGGATTCATAGGAAAAAAATTATCAATAACACTGCAAAATTAACAAATTATTTTTTTCAGTTTAGTTTTAATTTTATTATATTTAAGATTATCCTTATTTTTTAAAATATTTATATTTTCTTTTAACAAAAACAGTAGAATTCTTTGTATCTGTGTATATAAAGCAGGAGATTTGGGCTTTTGTACACGCTATAGCAATCAGAAGTTTAGTTTTTTACTAAAAATCAATATATATTTTTATTTGATGTGCAACCAAAAATCCTTTATTAAGTAATTAAATAAAAAATTGTTATTTTATTTTTAAATTTCCTTATTTGAATATCGTCTGCTAAGGAACCACGTCATAGGTCTTTATAAATTTCTATTCATCTTCCCTATTCATAATTCGTATATGATATACACTCAAGAGCCAAAACATTATGACCACCCCTACATTTTTGCAATGAACTCGCCTGGATGACGTGGAAGGCACGTGATCAGGTGGAAGTGGTATTTAACTGGTATTAAGTGGTTAATAAGACGCGGGTTGAAGCTGTGTTGCGCGCCAAAGGTGGGCCAACTCGTTATTGACAGATGGTCATAATGTTTTGGCTCTTGAGTGTATATATATTTTATTTTTGCATAGATAAATAATTAATTAGTAAATTCTCATGAAATTGAAATAGTGTATATCTTAATATATAGTAGTGTATATCTTAATATATATTAAATAGTGTATATTTTGTGTATATCTTAACAATAGAAATGTTTTGTTCTAATTTAACCATTAGCTTAATGAGGAACCCATCTGTGGTTAGGGAATCGGAAGCAGATTAAGAAAACCATATACTGTTTCTCGACACTGGTTTCTTGCAGAACAGTCAGAACTTTTTTCTTTTGTCTCGTTTCGTTTTCGTGCAATTTGGAAGAAAAAAAGTCCAGCAGAATTTTAATAAGATATTCCGTTGCACGAATTAAAAGATAAACATTGTGGAATGTGACATGCAATACAGAATCTCTTAATTCAAAAGAAGCATTTATAGAGAGACCAAAAAATAGAAAATTAAATATTTGGATTTCATATTAAAGAGAAATTTGATCGGCAGCATATTAAAAAAGCCATATGCTATTTCTCGACTGTGGTTGCTTGCAGAACAGTCTAACCATTTTTTCTTTTTGTCTTGCTTTTTTTGCAATTTGGAAGGAAATAGTCCTGCAGAATTTTAATAAGGTATTCAGTCCCATGAATGTAAATTTAATAAAAAAAATAAACATGCAATACAAACTCTTAATTCAATAGAAGTATTCATAAGAAAGCGAGAAATAGGAAATTAGGATTATGAATCTCATGTTATTATTTGTTATTATTTCATATTATTTATTATGAATTACTTATTATTATTCCATTATTTCATAGATATTCATTTATTTCAGCAGAATTTCAATAAGATATTCAGTTCCATGAATCTTAAATTGAATTAAAAATAAACATCGTGTAATGTGGCATGCAACACAAAATCTCTTATTTCAATAGAAGCATTCATAAGAAGACCAGAAACATGAAATTAGATATGTGATTTACATATTATTATTTGGATTTCTTATTATTATTCCATTATTACATGGATATTCATTTTATTTCAGCAGAATTTTAATAAGATATTCAGTTCCACGAATGTAAATTGAATTAAAAATAAAGATCGTGGAATGTGACATGCAATACAAACTCTTAATTCAATAGAAGTATTCAAAAGAAAGCGAGAAATAAGAAATTAGGAATATGGATCTCATGTTATTATGGACCTCAAATTGTTATTATTTCATATTATTTATTATAAATTACTTATTATTATTCCATTATTTCATAGATATTCATTTTATTTCAGCAGAATTTCAATAAGATATTCAGTTCCATGAATGTAAATTGAATTACAAATAAACATCGTGGAATGTGACATGCAACACAAAATCTCTTATTTCAATAGAAGCATTCATAAGAAGACCAGAAACATGAAATTAGATATGTGATTTACATATTATTATTTGGATTTCTTATTATTATTCCATTATTTCATGGATATTCATTTTATTTCAGCAGAATTTTAATAAGATATTCAGTTCCACGAATGTAAATTGAATTAAAAATTGTGGAATGTGACAAAATAAAGAATTCAATAGAAGTATTCATAAGAAAGCGAGAATAAGTGACATGTTATTATTTGTTATTATTTCATATTATTTATTATGAATTACTTATTATTATTCCATTATTTCATGGATATTAATTCAATAAGTATTCATAATTGAATTAAAAATAAACAAAGCGAAATAAGAAATAAGAAGATCAAGGAATATGGATCTCATGTTATTATTTGTTATTATTTCATATTATTTATTATGAATTACTTATTATTATTCCATTTTCCATCTAATGAGTTCTAGATTTCTTGTTATTATTCCATTATTTCATGGATATTGATTTTATTTCTCAGCAGAATTTTAATAAGATATTCAGTTCCATGAATGTAAATAGAATTAAAAATAAACATCATGGAATGTGACATGCAATACAAAGGCTCTTATTTCAATAGAAGCGTTCATAAGAAGACTCAGAAACATGAAATTAGATATGTGATTTACGTATTATTATTTGGATTTCTTGTTATTATTCCATTATTTCATAGATATTCATTTTATTACAGCAGAATTTTTAATAAGATATTCAGTTCCATGAATGTAAATTGAATTAAAAATAAACATCGTGGAATGTGACATACAACACAAAATCTCTTATTTCAATAGAAGCATTCATATCAGACCAGAAAGACCAGAAATAGAAAATTAGATATATAGATTTCATATTAAAGTGAAATTTTATTGTGCGATTCACAATTTAAATGTCGTTTGTTTCGATGAATTGTAAGAATAATGTCTCAAGATTATACGTCTTCGCAATAGTTTATTGATTGTTTGAAATAAATATGCAAGAAAAGCTTCAAGTGGTATAAATATCATAAAACGTACAACGCTAATGAAATTGTCTTAAACATGAGGCCTTACAATTCTGTATTAAAAACTTTATGAAAAAATTATTTTAAAGTTTTTGAGTTATTAAATTAAAAATAATTGCAAGAAATAGCAGCATTTTTAAACTATCCTTGAAGTCAAACATTAAACAAATACTTAGAAAAAAATTACACAGATAAAATAAAGGTTAATCATTAATCATTAAAAGGTTATTAAATTTTAAAACAAAGTAGCGCTTAAGAACACAAAAATAACTTCTCAAAAATAAATTTAGTTTTATTGAAAAAGAAAAATATATCTGCAAAACCCTTTATTTTCAATAATAATCCAAATTTTAATTAACTTTTTTATAGAATTAGAGTTTAAGAGTAAATAAAAACATAAAAATACGAAAGGAGAAAATACAATTTAAAAATTTAAGTGGATAAGTGATATGATTTAACGCCAGGAGTTCTTGTCACATCTTCACTAAGTGTACATAAACATGTCATTTGTCTTCCAAGGGGACATATTCAAAATATTTACATTACACAAAGAAAAACACTCTGCCTTTTGGTACCTTAGAAACAATCAAATCTCAACTCCTAATAATCTTCCCAACATTCCAAACTCACTAATTCAAATTATCTCGAAATATGATTTTACTAATTTCTCAATAAAAAGACATCTAAAGCCATTTTAAATAATTATCTTCATTCAGTTTTAATTCTTCAAAATCCTCTTTACTTTCTTAATTTAATTATTAAATTATAATTAATAATTATTAAATACTTTATTGGGGAAAAAACATATCTTCTCCATTTATTATTATCTCTATTTTAATTGTTTATTCTTAATGCAATGGGTTTAAAAGCTAGCAATCCCCCTTTCACACATGCAAAGAAGGAGCTAACAGTTACGACCATGAACTCCGCCAACCTACAAATGTTGTCGTTTTTAAATAATTAATTGGAGTTATTTTGTTTTTGAATTCACTTTCATTCGACGTACTTACTAACTGTTGCACAAATTTTGCTTATTTTTACCCTGGTTGTCACGTAGGTTGCGAAATTGTATCACGATTTTGCCATTTTCCCTCTTATCTATAAAAAAATAACATTAACTTAAACCCAATAGATGGCGCTTATATACCCCATTTGTAGTTTTCTATATACAGCAACTCAGCTACTCGTCAAGTTTTAAATAAAGTTTTTTCAATTGCCGATTTTTCTAGTAGCATCTATTTAATTTATCATTTTAATTTAGTAGTCCTGCTTCAGCAACAATTGCTATTATTTGTCATCATCCTTTCTTTATCATCGTTCTATCATCTCTTCATTAATGTCTCCCCACCTACCACTATCAGATGTCATATCTTGTTTTAATTCCAATTCAAGTACCTATCAAAAATTCTTTATTGTTTGTTTTTTTTTTGGGGGGGGCACCTCCACATATCACCAATCATCTTCTATCGATTATTATTATTCCCCCAGTTAATACAATTTTCTCTTATTTTACGTCAAATTTCAAGGTTAAGAAGATGAGACACAATAGCATCCACAAGACAATTTATAATAAATTTTTCGAAATGATTCAAATATTAATATTTTTCATATTCATTTATTAATATGGGAAGTATAAAACCAATAAAAGCTAATATTCTTTAATTAAAACTGCAAGTAAAAAATTAAATGTGAAGTTACTTGTAACATTTTTTTTTATTTATAGAAGTCAATGATTACCTAATATTTCATATTCTAACAGTTGAATGATATTCGTCAGACGTGAAAAAAATGATTCATTTATTAAACATTTTTTTTATTACTCTAAAATCTCTATTATATTAATCATTTGAAATCTACCACTTTTAAAAAGTAATGTAAAATTTGATATATATTAAATTCTTCCAAAACTTCTTCGTGCCTTAAACTAATGAGTAAGGAAAATAACGTGCCTTGGTAACGCTTGGCACCACCAGCATCTTTGTACCAATTTTTGGAGGGGTACAGGTCGTCCTTTCGTGTGACTTGCTTACTTTCGCAAGTTGCTGGGTTGTTGTGATTCTGCCCTATAATGCAAAAAAAGTAGAATATTCACAAATCGGGGGTACACGGAGTGCCTTGGTCGGCGACCAAACCTCCAACCTGGTAAATGGGATTACGTAACGTGAGGTCTGAGTAGAATATTCAAGTTTGGTTGGTGTCTTAATTTTCGGCATCATCGAAATTACAAAATTTCCAATAACTGTGCCCAGAGAGAATTAAATCTAAACAAAATCCAGAAAGAGTTTTTCTTTGTTAATTTGTTTTTATCTCGTAAATTGTATATTAACGATATTATGTTAAAAGAATGAGTAATGTTTTGATAATTTTCTTACTGTTTCAATAAAATATTTCTTACGTTGAACTATTTCTATCTGTATTATTCTTAGTAACTGAGCATTAAATTTTTATTTTTTACCTCTACATAAAAAATAATTCGGGAATAATATGTAACTTATTTTAAAATTTTTGGCTATTAATGCTTATGAAGACTAGAATTTTAGAAGAAATGTTAGTACAAATTTTTAAATTAAACCTTTTTAATTCAATGCATTTTTTTTTTTTTTTTTTTTTTTTTTCAAAATTTTAGTCACTCTTTTTAAGAGCCATATTCATAATATAAATATACGTTCATTCTAAGGGCAAGAGTTATTTCTTTGGATCAATAATTAAAAATTATTTGCATATATTAATGAAATAATAATTAGATCTAGATTTAATGATTGAATATTTTTTTAATTTAATACGTCCAATCAGTTCGATGAGTTTATATCATTAATTTTAAGCATGATTAATTTTTTTATTTGTTGATAATTTAAATGATATATATTTAAACATTATAGTGTCTACATGGATATATATATGTTATATATATTTAATAAAATCCATTTCTTGTTAACAATCTATTCAAATGAAGATGTTTTAATGAAATGTCTAAAAAACATTTTATTAAAAAACCTTTTAATATATATCCATGTATACTCTTAATTAATATAGCAATTTACGTTACAATTTTATTAAATTATATGTATTAAGTAAACAATACAGTTTTCTTATGGTTTTGACATGTTTTCATCTTAACCATTAAGTTTAGTTATTAATAAATGTAATTCATGCGATTCCAGTCAGTCTTTACAGTTTATCGAGTACCTTGTGCCCAGGGGGCCTTAAACCTCCATCTGTCAAAATGAGTACTTGACGATAAGTAGGGAGAAACATGGTTATCAAAAAACAGGAAATAAGTAGTTAAGGAAATGTCCCCAAATTCAAAATTGTAAGAAGAAAAATGAATAATATAAACAAGTAAAAGGCCAATTAAAAAAGAGATTCCCTAGAGGAGGATAGGTAACCGCTGCTAGAAATGGATGATTATAGGACGTCTAGAACTTTGTAAATTGTAAAGAACCGCCCTGGAGGCGTTTAGCATTTTCTGGTGAGCAAAAATCGTATCTCCGGGAGTACGAATTTCATCATTCGGAATATGCCCAAGATTTGCATATTTTCAGCAAGCTGGAGCATAAAATTCTTGGTTGAATAGAAGGGAGAAAATAAGTAGAAAGGAGGAGGGCAAGACTGTGACGAATGTCATCATTTCTAAATACCACGGAGAATCAGTAATCATTCTTAGAATTTTATTTTCAAGTCTACGAATGTAGTTAATGTGATATCTTGCAGCAGAACCCCAAACAGGGCTAGCATACGTGATAATGGTGACGCAAATAATACATGTAAATGATTAGTTTTATTATCCAAGGACAAGAGGAATTCTTTTATTAATAAAGGGATATAGCATGAGTAGAGAAATATTATATTTATGTTTAATATGATTAGAATAAGTTAGTTTGCTATCAAGATATACACCTAAGAAGTATTGTTAGTCTGACTTAATGGGTTGTCATAAGTGATTGTAGATTGTGGAATTTTTTTTATGAATATATTAATATATTATATTGATATATTAGTTATAATATAATATTTTATAAATATATTATTATGATATGATTTTTGATTTTTTAATGGAATGGTACCATATAAAATGTAATATTCTTATTTACTAATGTCTGAAATTTTTTTAATGTACAAGATTAAATACATTTATAACTAAAACCAAAATAGATTTTTTGTAAAAGAAATTCATTGAAAGTATTAAAAGTAATAATAATCTTATAAATATGCTAAATATTTTTTAAACATCTTATTTAATGATAAGAACTATGTGAATGAAAATAGTTATATAATAAAACTAGTAAATATAACCAAATATTGTTTGGGTTTGAAAAAGAATGTATATTGAACTTTTATAATTCCCAGCACTTGTTAAGAAATTATTCCTTAATTAAATTTAATTGTAGATTTAAATATTTCTAGTTTCAGCTATTAGTATAAAATAACTGCATTGTTCATGGAAGCATTTCATTTGTAGATAAGTCCTTCATCTTTTTTAAATTTATGGTTTTACACAAATTTTCCATTCTGATTTTGTAAAACATTAATTTATATTTCCACTTTTCTCACTTGAAAAAAATAATTTTTTTATCATATTCTAATCAAAAATGTTGTACATTAGTTAATTATATATAATATATAAATATATACAGATTAAATGAAATATGTATAATATATATATAAATATTAATTATACAAAATATATATAAATATATACATATTAAATGAAGCTACGTATGTATATTAAAATGACACTGTGTTTGAAATATACTATACAAGTTATATATATTTTTAGTATGCACTAATTAACAAATATACAAATATTTGATGTAGTGACAAAAAATCTATGCCTACATAGATATATAACTAATGACAGAATCCACTGAAATATTATTTTCATTTGCCATATCCCAACTCATTAGTTTGCACATTATTGTTAAGAACTTTTTATAATGCTTACAATTTCTCTAAATGCTCTGTAATTTGCGCCATTTTTCCACAATTCTTCTAAATAATATCATTAATTTCTACAAAAACCCATCCATCTTACACACTGCTAATTATTTGACATAAGATGCCCCAGCCATGTGCAATAAATTCCCACACTGATTGTAAGTTGTAGTCTGTCAACTAATTTCATTTTGCAAACAATATATAATTATGTTTAACAACAATGAATTGAACATATCTTCCTTCTTATTGATTTCATAAACTGCCCCATGACTCTGATTTTCTATAAAAACTAACTGGATTATCACTTGTTAGTTAGGTATATTGAAAGAATTTTCGGATTTCTTCATTTATTGAAATGCATCACTAAATTTATTTTGACTTGAATAGTCTGCGGATGTTTTTAATCTCCAGAGAGTACATTCTCGATAAAGCCATCTTCAGATATTCTAATTATAGATTAGATTTCAGACCCTATTTTTTGAATACATATATTTTTTCTTTTTTTTTATGTACTTTAGTTTTTCATTTACTGTATGAAGTTTGTATATGTTCTAATGATTATAACTTTTGTTGCAACTTTTGCAAACTTCAGATCTTGAAGGAATTTCTTTCGTTTTTGATAAATCTTTTAATGGGTATAATGTAGAAACATATGGAAATTTATGTATAATGAATGCTATATTTCTGGCTTTGTTATAAAAACTTTGTATGTTTGAAAAAGTCTCTTTTTCCTTCTTTCTTTTTATATATTTATATATATATTTTTCCTGAAATTTTGACCTGTATGTATACAGATATTGATAGATAGATAAACATATATATATATAAGCAAATTTATATATTTTTCTATTAAACTATGTTTCTAACTATAAAAAATGTAGGTATTTTGTCAATAGTTTTCCATTGTGCTTCTCAATCATTAACAACTTTGTTTTTCATGCCTACAATTATAAAAACTATATTATTTAATTTTTTCAACTGCATTTAAAGTTAATATTTATTTTGAAAATTTTTCAAAAAATGTAAATGATTATGTGACTATTTGAAAATCCTAAAAATAGGTCAATTTATTAATTTTAACTAATATGTATATAAATATGTTAGTAATTTGTTAGTTGATTTTTATTTATAATTATTTATTATTTTGCTGCATAATCGTGTTCAGTGTTACAAAAAGGGTGTTTTTAAAATTTCATATTTGTTTACTCAAAATCTAACTACTTCTACAGAGAAATACAAACAGGAATATTATTCTCTTAGTACCATTTAAATTGTTTAGAATGTCAATTTTACAAACATAAGTTTATCTGATGATGTGTGAATGAAATTCAGTATACCCAATGGATATACAATGATTATTAAATATCAAAAATTTTTGTTAGAACCTTGTGTATTAGATGAATCAATAAGATTCAGTCATTTTTAATCTTTTATTAACATTTTGGTTGCCAATGAGTTTGAAAATCATGAAAGTTGTTTGAATGTCTATTATTAGAAAGAGTGGCTATCAAAATTAACCGATTAACAGTGTCTAAGCATAAAATATGGCGAAGACAGAATCCTGATGAGAAAATGAAGAAATCAAAGCAATGTGTTATTACATTATATATAAAGAATACTTTCATATTTCAAATAAAATATGTAACACCAGCAAACATTCTCTATAGACTAAAAAATATAAATTTATTAAGCCTTAAAGAGAACATCAACTAGTATATAACAAATATTTCTGGCAAAACTGTTTGTATCAAATTGGCCTTTTTAAATTTTGGAGGCTGTCACCTTAACATTCATATGAAATCATCAATTTTTTTACTTTCCTGAACATAGGTTTTCTAATTCAAAGCATCACAAATTAGTGTAATGGTACCATAAACTTTCTTGATATTGATAAATATTTTCTTCTTTATTAATTATTATTACACTACCATAATCAAAACCTATGAATAGCTGTTACAAAAATCATTAAAAAAACTTTTAATCTATTTAATAATGGAATTTTTTTCTTATTCCTTCTTTAAAAGGTAAAAAAAAAAAAAATACTCTGCAAAGAGAATCGGTGTCATATAAACATTTAAAGAAATCTTTCTATTTGATAATTAGAATATAATACTAACAGTTTTTTATGAATTATTGAAATATTGTATAGATAAAAAAATATTTTAATTTTCTACAAATATCAAAATTTGACATTTAAATACACATAGAAAAACCGGCTTATTTTTGTACTCCCCGTCCCATTTTTATACAATTAGATTTATTTAATGCTAAAAAAAGTTAAACTGAATACAAGGAAACAAATATTTTAATATAAGTAAAGAAAACAATATATTTTTCAGGATAAAGCTTTTTTTTATTAATTTATTTGATTTAGTAAGTCAACAAAAATAAAAATATTTTTTAAAGTATTAGTATATTTATTTTTTTAAATATTAGAAAATAAAGAAACAGTAGCAAAAATCTACAAACATTTATGAGATTTATATTATTTGAATAATCTATTTAAAATTATATCTAAATAGATTATCAATTAATCGTCAATTTTTAATAAATTTTAAATCAATCAATCATCAATAATTAAAAATTTTTTATTTTACATCCAGCTAGATATTTTTTTCAACAAATTCAGATGAAAACAAATCTTAATACATCTTGTTCTTTATTAAGAAGAGAAACTGATTGAAATTAAATAAGCAATTATCAATTATTCTCAACCCATCATATGCTTTTTATAATATTTTATATACATACAAGGGGAAATTAAATATGCCTGCTGTCTTATTTCCCCTTATTCTGCTAAAACAAATGTTCATGGAGATAATATTCAAATAATATTTTTATCCACAACATTTTTTAACTTAATTTCTGATGTATATAATAATCTGATAAAAAATGTTTTTTAATTTTTGAATAGATTCCCTTAAATAATTAATTTCAATTTTTTCTTTTTCAGTATTGATGGTTTTTGGATGCTGTGTCGGTTCACCTCTTCACATCTAACAATTGTGTATGACCTGCTCCTTTAGTTAAATTTTAGAATCTCAATATCATAGTAAATAAAAAATACATATTGAACAGTAAATAACTCACATATATATCAGACATTCCACATTTTCAAATATATAAATATGTAAAGAATAGAAATCGCCATTAGAAATAGTTTTGTTTTTATTTGTTATTATTTATAGTAAGATATTTTGGCTTTTTTTCCTTTAACAGGGAAATAAGCAAAATGTGAGCAGACTTCCTAAGGATTTGAACCTTAAACTGCACATAGCATCAAATATTATGACTAGTCATATTCGATTTAATTTTCATTGCCTTGTAGATCCTTTTTTGCAGGAAAACAGAGAAGAATTTTTTTAGCTCACGCAAAATGATTAAAATAAAGATATCGTAAAATTTTTCAGACAAAGGAATTACTCATTATTTAAAAAATCAACTGATGAAATTCAGTTTTAGTTTTAACACATCTCTCTAATTTTACTATCACGAACAATGGCAATGAAAAAAATGAGTTTCAAGAATCAAACATATTTTTTAAATTTATTATTAATGATATATTTGTAATTTACTGTTTGTTTTTTTATTATTTGATTTGTATTAGAAATTGAGCAAATAACATAGTAATATTTAGTTTATTTACAAAAATATATACAATAATACAAATACATGCATAAATATTTCAGTACTTTCTTTTTATTAATGCACCCCTCCATTATTTAAAGAGTATATGAAGTTGAAAAATGACCAGAAATATTAGATATATGCATTACAATAA
The DNA here is from genome assembly GCA_021605095.1 of Caerostris extrusa. Lineage (NCBI taxonomy): Eukaryota > Metazoa > Arthropoda > Arachnida > Araneae > Araneidae > Caerostris > Caerostris extrusa. Next base: position 44,382 of record BPLR01001939.1, read on the forward strand.
TAGAAAGTTTCACTTAATAGTTAATCAATTTTTTTTTTTTTTTTTTTTTTTGTTATTGAAGTTATAAACATTGAAGCCACATTGTCTTTGCATACTTGCCTAACTGTTCTTACATTTGTTAAAAAGCAATATTTGAAAGTACCATCAGCTGTTTTGTCATATTTTAAATGATCTCCTCAGAATGTGAAAAACATTTTTAATCTTTTTTTGCTTGACTTGGTAGAAAACAACAAATTTTCCACCTGGAATCCAACTTGCTCTGTACATTAGAGTGAATTAAAAACTTTATACTAAGGAGAACTTACAAGCACACAAAGAGTCTACTTTGCAGTTTTAGAAAATGAAAGCATCATGACCATAAATTGAAGCAACAGCTCTTATACAAAAATATTATATATCATCAAGCAACTCATTATAGTACAGAACTTATAAAAAAAAAAATCATTTTCTTCATCTGATTTCCATTTGTTTCTTCTTGGCAGAAGAGGAGTATATTCTTTTCATAACTAAATTGTTCTTAATAGAATAAATTACACACAAATAAGTTGCTTTAAAAATCAACTTAATATAATTGATGAGTATAATTTGATGTATTCATAAAATTTGTGCTGAGTTGTACATTTATGTTTTGTTACTATCAGATAGCAAAATTGTATTCAGTTAAAAAAGCACTTAATGTAAATATCACAATTCTATGTCTTGTATTGTTCTGGTGTGTAACCCAGCTTTAAAAATATTGCCATTGTTCCAATCAATCCACTTGTTCAATATTTACTCTTTTTAATTATAATTCTAAATGACTATTTGATTGAGATTTAAGTAAACAAGTTGCCATTTAGTACAATTTTGACATTTCCGATGGGTTATTTTTACATCATTCAGAGGTGGACTAAAATAGGACTTTACCATAATAATTTAATATAGCCAGAATGCATATTGTATATATATATATATATATTGCTTTACATTATAACATGATTTTATTTATTTATGTTTAGCATTATTATTTTTATTTATTATTATTATTATTATTATTATCATCATTTTGGCATTACATCAGATCAGAAAAATATAATAACTTTGTTATCATTTTCAGTTTATTTTCTATGCTGTTCATATTTAGATAGAATCATAATGAAAATGAAATACTAACTACATTAGTAACATTTCTTTGGTAGAAAAGGAATAAAACACACAAAATAAAATTAATGAAGAGTACAAGAAATTTTTATATAATTAAATTGAATTAGTGAAATAAAAACTATAAAAAGGAATATAATTAACTGGACTTAGAAAATAGAATGAACGTATTACTAATAAATATTTAACTTCTAATATTGAAATAGTTTCTATTCACAATCACATTTTCAAAATTGTAAACCGAGGCTATATGTTCTCTATAATCTTCAAGAATATAAAAATTCTCCTTCCTATTTCCCAAAAATTTATTGACCAGATTGGTAATATAAATTTATAAGCATGTTTCTTTCTTTTGTCAATATTTGATTAAAATTTTTTATCAAAAAACTGCACTTCACTATTCCAACGTTATTAATGTTTATGTAAAGAATATAAATGTTATTGAAAATTATCTCCATAATTAAAAATTATTTTTAGCATTAATTAAATAAAAAATTTTATAAAACTTTACTGGTTTATTACTTATAATTTCATTGACAAAATCAACTGTAATATGCAGTTTCTTACTCAATCAAAACTCATAATCATTTGATACTTTTAAATGAATCTTTTATTTCTTACTACAATTTATTTAAAATAATTCGTATGTTAATTAAATAACATATTTATTGTAAAAATAGCTTCCAAAACAAAATTCAGGGAAAATGTAATATATTTTTCTATTAAATAATTTAATAAGCATATTTTTATATGAAATCCATTAATAATTGGTACAATATTTCCATTAAAAATATTCATCGCTAATAATTCCAAAATATTTGAAGTTGCAAGATGGATAAAGAAAAATTGTTGGCCATTAAAAAATTTAAAAAATATTAATAAATACATCCATTATTGTAATGTGTCCAATTCAATAATAGATGTGTTTATTAATGAACGTTAAAATAAAAATTGGTTTATTATCTATGCATTAAATAATTTTTTATCATTCAATTCTAATTTTAATTTTCTTCTTATTAATGCACTAATAAATTACTTTCATATTGCATTTTGACTGTCATACAAACTGATTGAGTTTAATTCAATTGCGGTACAAATTGTGCACTTTTATTTCATATCAATCATACAATTACAAAATAATATAAAATTATTTAGTATATGCTTTGAAATGTGAAGAATTGTTACTGTAAAAATATACTGCTATGAAACCTCTAAAAGAGAGTAAACTACTACAACAATTTAAATTGCCCTGCTACAAAACCACTGAAAGCTGCTACAAAATGCAATTTTCTCTGCTATGAAAATCATTTTTGGTTTTCCACCTTTGTTTTCTGTTATTTTAATGTTTTTGGTTAAATCTATAAGCTGCTTCTACTTTAGAATAAGATACTACTCTGATACCACAGAATAATCTGAAAAGGTGATTTTAAAAAGATAAACTTCTATTTTATGTGTATTTCGATTAACATGCCAAGTAACAAAAAAAAAAAAAAAAAAAAAAAAAAAAAAAAACAGAAATTCTTTGAACGAAAAGTTGAAATCTTAATTGAATCTAAGCAAAATATACACAAAACAACATTAAGACATTAGAATTTTTTTAAATTCTAACTTCAATTTTGTAATATGTTTCCCATCATAGCAATGACAATTTAATTTTCTTATGGTATGCATATTACATTTGCTATTTTTTTTTTAAATGGTATACAAATGCTTTTCATCAGAGATATTATCATTGTGCTTAAAAATATGATACCTATATTTTAATTAAACATTTAAGTTAATTATTAAATAAATAAAACAAATTTAATATTTCAATTTAGTTAATTAATTTCATAGTTGTTGAACATAATCTTGGTAATCTGACATATAAATAGTATGACTATCTATTGTGTAGTGAAAAAATAATTTTTATCCATGTTTATGAGATAAGTTTTATATATGTATATAAATATATATATTTGAGTAGAAAGTTAAATTTTTTAATGTGTAAAATACAATAAAATGGAGTTATATGATAAATAGGGAAGCATTGTCAATCTGTAAAGCAGTCATAAAGTAAAAGTTGTTTTAAAATATTTTCAAGTGTCAGTAAGTCAATCTAATCAAAACAGAGCGAAACAAATGCCAGACATATTTGTTAAAAATAAGAAGTTTTCAATAGCTGTAGCAATGAAACTAAATCTTTATAAAGCATACACACATGTAAAAGATAAAGTACTGCAGTAACAGATAGATAAAACTTGTACAGAAAAGCATGAAAATTAAATGCATTTATTAAATTAGAAAAAATTAAAAAGAAATGTACCTATATTATCTTGAAGAATGCTTTTGCAAAGAATACATGTATAATTTGTAATAATTTAATCTATTTGTCATTGTTGTTTTGAACTTTGTATTGTTCTAATAAAAAATATTCCATTTTTATACAGTTCTCTGACTCACTTTTTTTTTTTTTTTTATATATATGCCATTACATAAATTTGATCCTTATCACAAAATTAAATATTTTAATATTAATTTTTTATTCTTAGTTTTGCTTGCAACCTAAATCACAATTTATCATGGCTTATACAAATTCAAACTGAATTTGTATAAGCCATGTTCTTAGTTTATAATGCTTCAAAATAATTATAAATAAGTCACATAATGTAGTTTTCATAATGCTAAAATAACTAAAACATTTAAGTGTATCTTTTTTTATAATTGAAATTGTAAATGATTATGCAATGGATATAATATTTTCTATTGCAATCACTTTTTGTATATTATTGGGGAAAAAAATGAAGAACAAATAAACAGAGTTCTTTTAAAAACATCACCTTAATAAAAACCTAAGACTAACCTTTTCCTAGAAATAATTTATATTTTTCAATATAAATTATTTCTAGGAAAAGTGTTACACAAGGTAATTGTATTAGTAGTAGGATTGCTGTGCCAAACTTTTAGATTTATTGTTACACATAAATTAATTAACATATTTTTGATAAAAGTTTTTAAAAATTTGCTTTATTTTGAAAAATTAAAAAAAAATAAATAAAAGTTCTTATGATTTCCCTTTTAGAATATTAGATGCATTTTTAAAGCCCTTGAATATATCATTTCCTGCAAAAAAAAATTTTGAGTCATGCTTTTGTAATGCTTCTACAATATGCAAATTGTTTGCCTAATGAATAGCAATAAAAGAAGAAAAAAAAATATTCCAAGAAAGGATACTGCTCCATCTATTTTCAACTTACACACATAATTAAAAATTTTAATTTTCATCTTTAGTGCTTAACAGTAAGAAATGTAAAGAACAAATCTGAAATGATAATTAAAAAACCCCTTAAAATTTGTATCATAATACAAAAATTTCAAATTAAATAAAAAAAAAAAAAGACTTCATCATTTCTGAACTAATGAATTTGAAATAAATTTTTTTTTATTGCTGTAATACGAATTTTTTTTTTTTTCATTGTAAATAATTGAAATGGCACACATGCATATATATATATATATACATATATTTTCTCAAAAATAAATAACATTTCTTTATTATCTTTCTATTACACTAATTATTACTCCATTTATTAAAATTTTTTAAGAAATGAAACAGTTGCTCTCTAATATAAAACCCAATTACTTTATGGACTAATTGATTATTGATAATAATTTATACTCAATGTAATTTGTTACGCCTGAGGAAAATAAATCTTTTAAAAGTTTTCTCTGCAATTGATTCCAACATAACAGCATTCCTTTTTATTAAATTTTATTTATTTGATAATGTTTCTGATTCTTACAAATTATATTAATTATCAAAGTGCACTACAATGAGTAACTATTTGCACTGAAAAAAATCACTTATCTTACTAAATATTTGGCTGTTAACCATTTGAGATTTGTTCACAGCATCTATGATTTTTTAAATATCTTTCTAGCTTAATAAGGGCAGGTTGCTTTTTTTTTTTTTACTAGTTTTATATAAATGCTAAATCAATATTTTTAACATTCTTATATCTGTGTACTTAAAAGCAACAGTTATGATAATGTCTGTCATAGTTGAAAGATTGAAGCTGATTTCTACAGCCAAGTTAAATAGATATTAGTAAAAAAAAAATGTACATGTAAGTATTTAAATCAGATAATATTCCACGAATATTTATTTTAATGTTAAAATGAATTTGAATTAAGTGAAATCTGAATAAAAACAATAATTGGTTAAGTTTAAGAATTCAAATTTTACTCCATGAAATCTGAGTGCAAATCTAATTATTATTTGAAGCATTTTGTACATAAAAAACATTTTATAATAATAATCATAAATAAAAATATTACAGGTTATGAATAAGTTAAATATTTATATATATATATGATGAGATTTTAAAAAGTTTGTTCTTCATATATTGTAAGTATTGCTAACATTTTCATGCATTGATATAAAAGTGCCAGAATTTTAACACAAACAGAAAATCATCGCTGGTTTATTCGGAAAGATAAGTTATAATGGAACATTTTTCTTTTTAAGGAATGATTGCACACATTCCCTACAGTTTGCCACATTAACAAAGTTTTAATAAAAAACCCATAGATAAAAAAATCATGCAAATAATATAATTCTTGTCATATATCATTTGTTTTGTCAGTTTCTTATTTAACACTGAATGCATCCCCTGAAATTGATAAGGTTTCAAATATGTTTCGACTGGCATGTCTACTATTTTTATATTAAGTAGTTTATGTATATAACTTTTTTTTTTTTGTTGTTAATCTGCATACTTGGCACTGGAATCGTTCTTGATCAAAGGACGATGTCCCAAGCAGAGGGCGATGAGCCACCGTTTTTCTTTGATGCTAATTTCGCAAATTATAACAATTGGAATTATTTTTAAGCCTTGAATATTGTGTTAATGAACATCTGATATAAAAAAATTCTATTACTTATATTCTTAAAAAAAATTATATTTACTGGAAAATTTTCGTTTTAGAGTAATGTAGAATAGAATAAATATATATAATTTAATTACTGGATTGTTGTGGATATAGCTGATTTCTGAATTGCATTTTGGTTTGTTGAAATTTTTTTTAGTTATCGCCAATTCTAATTTTTGTTCAACAGACAATTTCTTTTCACTATCGACATGTCGTCATAATCTTCGATAACTGTAGCTAATTCTTCTGAATGTGAATAGGTTTGTGGGTAAAAATTTCAAGAAAGTTTACTATAAACTTGATCAGATTTGAATTGGTTAGTCTCTTTACTTCTTTTTCATTCTCATTTTTAAAATCATTATAATTATGTAAATATCGTAAGACATTTTCTATTTCAGTATGCCTTTCTTCTGTGCGATTTTTCAATGTAACATATAATTCTTCAGATAGTGATGTGTGCTGTTCTTTCAGTGACTGCAACATGAAATTTATTGTTGCATTAGCTGTTAATAAATTAGAATCTCTCCGACATAATACCTCAACAGCCAATTTGATTGGAAGTAGAGCTGATACAGTTCTGGATATTAAGTCGAATTCACTATCGGAAAAAAATTAATTTGCAGGTTTAAGTCGATCATTGCTTTTGATTGAATTTTCAGTTTCAAAAACGTTCCATCATTAGGAGTAAACTATTCCAACGTGTTTTAGAATCTAGTATTAACATATATTCTGTTTTATTTTCAGTTAGTACATATTTTTGTAATATGGCATTTTTTGTAGGGGAACGTTTAAATATCTTAACAATTTTTCGAACTTTATAAATTATAGGAAGCAATTCTTGATGGGTTAATATTTCATCCTCATTAGCAATATCTTCTTCAATAATTACATTGTCATTATCTTCATTGCCACTCTCACTCTCTTCAAAGTCGGACTCCGAGTTTCTATATCCACAGTATTTGAATTCTTCTGTTCTTATTTTTTGGTATAATATATTTATTACTCCTAACTGAATTCCATGATCTAGCACAATTGCTGATTTGCACCAGTCAACTTTTTCATAACTGTTGCTCCATCGGTCGTTATGGATACAATATCTTCTTTCAGGGATAATCCATGTTTCGCTAATTTAGATTTAAGCACTTTCCACATATTTTTCTGCTGCCATACCTCCCGAGACATGTGTAAATCCTATATTCCAAAAAAAATTTCGGAATGAATGTTTATATTTAAATAGCGTCTATTTCTTACACTAGTCCATTCATCAAATGCAAGACTAAATTTTTAACCCTTTACTTTTAATTGTATTAGCTCATGTTTCAAAGAATTGCGAACACCGTTACTGTAGTTTATAACAGTTCTTCTTATAGTGTTAATCGATGTTGGTAGATTTTTAAAACCTCTGGCGATTTTCTTAATTCAATAGAAGTGCAAAGCACTCTAAATGGCAAACCATCTAATGCTGTCATTTAACTTATAATTTCATCCAAATTATCTTTTTTTTTTTTTTTTTTTCAAAATAATTTAAAATCCCTAATGGCTTGGGGCTTAGAAACTGTGCTTAAGTTTGTATCTTCATCGCAATTAGATTCTTTCCTCTTAACAAATTTGTATCATGTTTCGTTTTTTTAAATGTGTATGGAGTCCGTTTGTACTTCCTCCATTCGCTTTAATAACTCTTGAACATTTTTTACATCGTGCCACCATATTATTTTCATCATATAAATAATGAAACCAAACCGAAGTAATATCAACTAATTTTTTTATGTTCTTTAAAGTTATTCTTATTCATTATTATGGGGTATTATTTATGAGGAATAAATCTGAAAAATATTTTTAACTCTGAAGTATGATATGCAAATACAATGTGAATAACAAACTCACCGATTTAAAAATATCGAAATATTACACACTTTCTTCACAAATACAACTTTGTTTTCACAGATAAGAATTTCTAGTAAATACCGAAAAAACGGTATTGCAATCCCTAGCTGTGAGGGCATGGTGACAAGATGCGCCTTCATTTTTTTTTTTTTTCCTGGGGAAAAAAAAAAAAAAAAAAAATGCAATTTTGAAAAAAAGCCTACAAGTAAACGACTTTTTCACAGATATTCGAATTCATTTTCACTTCTATTCTTGAAATGCAGTAAGGGTTTGTAGTGATGCTGGAAGAAATGCATCTGTCACATAGAAAGACTTAACTTCTCCAGCAAAATGTAATATCTTCTTAGTATTTTAACCCCACCAAAATGGGGTTCCAAAATTGGTTGAGGCTCATTGATTTGTTCCTCTCCACGGTAATCTTTAGTAAAAGGCGAAAGATTAGCACGAGTTTGAAGAGAAACCAGAGCATAAAGCGGCCACTTTTCGACGAGTTCTTATACAAACCAAGTGTTTTAAAAAAGTGGTAGTTTACCTTGAATAGAGACTTTTAACAGGATTTCGCGATATTTTTGTTTCTCTCTGAAAGATTTGACATCCTTCCTATATCTTTTACTGATTTTTGCTCCATTTTTAAACTATCAAATACAGCAAAATTATTGTCAATATGTTCAGCGCTGCAATCATCCTGTCGATATGTTTTTAAATTAAAAATTAACGTCCTCGCATAAATAATACAATACAAAATCATTAATCAATAAGAGTCTGCCTGCGGATATATTAACGATTAAGTTAAATTTCGAGATTAAAAATTTGTTTGAGCGGAGAGCAGTTAATATATAATTAATCTTTAAGAATCCTTTTTTTTTTTTTTGATAAATGCTTATTTTGTTGTTATCGCTGTTTAACGCAAGAAATTATTTAATTGGAGGGAATATAAAATATCAGCATTTTGCTTGAAATTTGATGCATATATTCTTAGAATTATATATTTTTAAAAGTATTAAAATTATATATCTGTATGAATATCAAATTACACTTGAAATGCAATTCTGAAAAATTTCTTGGGTAAAAGAAAATGATTTCTTTTATATTTAAAAAGTTATTAATTATTATTACTCCTTTATAGGTGAATTTCTGTAAAGAAGAAAAAAATGTTTCAATGTATACAATTAATAAACAGAAATGAGTAATTAGATAGTAAGCATTATATCATAAACGCCGAATTAGGTTTGCGGCTGGATTTATCGACGGAGCTATGAAATAGGCGTTTCATTTGGAGTGAAATCAGAATTTCCAGCAACAGTTTAAAGTAATTGAAACTTTTAATGCTGAGTGATTTCTGCTCTTTAAAATTGGGAACCACTCAGATCGAGTTTCGTCCATCTCCAAGCCACAATAGCTTAAGAGTGCGATCATCAATGGCCGCGGACACCGTAAAGGTACCCAAATCGACCAATTTCACGCTCAGGAAGAAACCCCAGATCACATCATCGTGGTTGGGTTTTCTGCGAGGTTCGGTGAGTGAACCTCTAATCATACTATAGAAATGATCCTATGAAGTATGATCTTGGTGAAAGCAGTGCACTGATTTCTTTTTATATAATTCTAGATATTTCTTGTAGTGGTAGATAAATTCGAAGTAATAAAAATGCTCACGGTATTTTAATTTCTCTCGCTATTATTGAATTATGAACTATAGAGAAATTTTACCGCAGAGTGGAGTGTAAACAAAGCTATAAATTTTATTAAATCAGTATAGAATTTTAGTTCCAACGAGAAACATTCTGCCTGTAATGGGAAGAAAAACTTGTAGTCCCTTTACATATATTTCCAGTTTCATTCTGCTTTATAGGATGAGTATGTGTAATTCAATATTGTTGTAGATAAGATTTTGTTTCATTTATATTATTGTTTGATAAATTCGCCTCAAGTGTAATAAACCAACAATGTTAATCGGAAGGTATTTTCCCCACCAGATGGCGCTACGCATTAGCCACGGGTTCAACTTAACCCTTACTTCGTGCAAAACTATTTCAATAGAATAATTTAAAATAGTAAACTTATCAAATTTCTTCTTTCTGTTACATTCTTTTTCAAAATACACAGTTGATTTAATGGCCTGATATTTTAAATTTGCATAGATTAAAATATTTTGTAATCACAGAACATTTAAACGATTGATTATTAAAAAATGAAAATTACCTAAACGAATTGATTATTTTTTCATCAACCACAAACAGTTGTCTTTAAGAGCACTGAAATAAAAATAATAAATGTTATTTTTGTGGGTGTCAATTAAGTAACTATCGTAAGTCTCTAGGTCAACTATCGTCAGCTTTCAATTCAATAAAAAATTTGTGTTAGTTACCTTTTTCTAATGTTGCGGTTTATATTTAATCAATTTATTACTGTTTCTCTTTATTCTAAAGCAGACGTAGCTTGTAGAATCAACTAGAGAAACGAAAAAAACAAAAAAAGAAAAGTACTTATCGAATATATAAATTACCACTATTTTTTTAATGTAAAGAATTTTTCATATATATACAAAGCCTCAACGACTTTAGTTCGTACTCGCTTCGGCAGTACATATACTAAAATTGGAACGATACAGAGAAGATTAGCATGGCCCCTGCGCAAGGATGACACGCAAAATCGTGAAGCGTTCCACATTTTTTTTTTTTTTCTTTAATGCAGTCACAACTGATTTCGATTTAGCAAATAAAAATTTCGTAACAATCCTCCATACAGGCAAGAAACAACCAATATATAAATGAGTATTTTTGATTAAAATGTTAAATTCCATTAGAACAGTTATCCGTATTAAACTCCAATCATAAGAAACAAAAAAAGAATTATGCAATAATTTAAATCCTATAATCTTTTGTTATGTAAAATTTGTAATTCACCTCCCCCTTGAAACTTCTATCCTCTATTTGTAGTTTACAAATTCAACACAAGATATTTAAAAACACATATTAATAAATTACAAAATGTAATTTCCATATTGCTAACATAGTTAAGACATCTAAATCTACCTTTTTATTTTAAAATGATAGTTTTTTGAAAGCACAATCAATCTGTAAAAGAGTCATAGAATAACATTTGTTTTAAACCTATTTTAAAAGTGTCAGTATGCAAGCTTCATCAACTGACAGCTATATAAGAATTGCAGTAACAGATAGAAAAAATTGTAAGATAGTATAGTTTCATTGGAACTATACTATCCCAGAGAAAGAAAAAAATTCTAAAGGTAAAGCCAAATGAAAAATTACGTTCATAATTTGTTGACTCTATTTATCATCGTTGTTTTAAATTATGTAATATTTCAAGTTTAATACAGTTCTAAGATATGTTTTCAATTTTTAGACATAAATTTGGTCCTTATCACAAAATTTAGCATTCTTTCGTTATATCTTATAATCTTCTGTTATGTAAAATTTATAATTTTTCTCCTCCCTCGCAACTTAAAAAAACCTTTAAACTTATACCTCTATCCTCTATTTGTGGTTAACAAATTCAACATAAGATATTTCAAAATGCATATAAATAAATTACAAAATGTTATTTTCCATATTGGATTTCTTTAATTGTAATCATATTTTTTGTATACCATGGGAAAATATTGAAGAACAAATGAATAGGGCTTTGTATAAACATCACCTATATAAGAATCTTAAAAACTTGATTGATACATGCATTAATGTAAATAAGTTTTATAAAAAGTTTTACATATGGATAAATTTTCCTGATTTTAGTGCCAACTTTTTAATTTATTGTAACTTATAAATTAGTTCACATAAAATATTTTTGGCAGATTTTTATAAAGATTTGTTTTTATCTAAAATTATCTTATGAGTTCTCTTTTTAAAGTACCTTGACAGAGGATGTATTTAGAAGTTCTTGACTATCTCTTTTCATATGAAAAATTCTTTAATCACATTTCTAATTCTTCAATATGCCTCAACATGAGGCAAATTGCTTTGCCTGATGAGTAAACATATGAAAAAAAAAAAAAAAAAATACTCCCAAGAAATGATACTGGTCCATCTAATTATCCACTCAAATAAATGCACCATTTAAATTAACATTTTACATATTTTTAGCACAACAGTAATATTTTTGATTCTCAATGTATTTGCAAAGGAAAATAACAAATGTAAAATGATAAATACCTTAAAATTTTTATTATAATAAATAGTTAAATTTCAAATTAAAGCAAAAATTAAAAAGATCTTTCAATTGCTGAATTAATGAAATTGAAATAAAGAAAATATTTTATTGCTCCAGTACAAAATGTCTTTTATTTTCTAAACAATTAATCGCTGATACACACTGATATAAACATTTAATTATTACTCCATTTCTTCTGAAAAGAAATCAAACACTTGCTCATTGATATGGATTCTTTTTTTACCTTATGATTTTAAGATAATTGATAATAATTTATACTCACAAGGAACTGTTATGCATAAGGAAAAAAAAATCTTTAAATGTTCGTTAGCTATAAATACAAGATTAATTTCAATATAACAACATTCATTTTTATTACATTTAGTGTTTTGGTTATCTGACTTTTTAAATAGACATGCACTGTTTCTGTAATGCATAGATGAGGAGAGATATCTCTTTTCGTACTAAATGTCTAATCTGTGATATAATCATATTTGAGATCATAATTATATTGTTTGTGATAAATGAAAGACATTTAAACTTATCCTTACTGGCAAAATAAACATGTAGTTATAACAGAAGGCTGCACATTTAAATCAGATGCAATTGTCATTTTCATCTTAAAATCATTTATTTCAATTTTAAGAAAAGACTTCTTGGTTCTTACGTATTAACGGTACCTTGGCGACAGTTGCGCCAATAAAGAGCACATGCGCCAACCGTAGCTACAGATTTGGTGGTTTTAAGTGGCACCAATCTATTCTATTGGTTTGGTAACCTTAGTAGCTGTTAGATTGGCGACACTTAAAAACCGTCGCCAAGGTACCGTTAATACGTAAGTACCGGCTTCTCTTATTTGAATGAAGTAAAATGCTAAATAAAACAAATAGTTATATGTATGAAGATTAAGTTCCAGAATTCAAATTTTACTGTCTGATATTTAGAAGTGAGAGTAATTATGGTTTCAAATATTTTTGTACATTAAGGAACATTTTGAAAAAAAAATTTTTTAAAAAAGCAGCAAGTAAAACAAAGAAAGATTAAAATATATATATATATATATAAATAGGATGGAATATTAAAAAACTTATTCTGGCTGAATTCCTACCTAACGAAAAATACCATGTTACATGCATTGCTGACATTTTGATGTATTAGTATAAAAGTATTAAGAGTTTTCACACAATTCACAGATACTCATCTTTGTTTCATTCAGAAAGATAATATTATTAGAGAGTACTTTTCTTATCAATACATTTCAACTGCACATGTTTCATACAGTTCATCACATTAACAAACTGTTTTAATGAAAACTCCCCAGATGAAATTTTTTTTTATATACAAAAAATATTATTCTTGACTTTTGTATTTGTTGACTTACTGTTTGACCATATTTAATTTGGTTCATCTTAGTTATTATACCTTTCATTTTTTCTTATTCTAGACACAAATATCTTTTAATGTCAAAATTACTCTCGGTTACCTACGGTTTAAAGTGGATTCCGAACCACTACAAACATCCATGGCACCGCCGGGACTCGAGCCCGAAATCTGTGGTACCGAGCGCCAGAGTGCTAGCCACTCGGCCATTCAGGCCCTAAAGTTACTATCTTTGCTGACGATACTGCACTCCCTCTGCCAATATAAATATTCTTACTACATCACCCATTTAGCGTAAAATTGTTCTCTTGAAAACTGGCTTACGGAATGAAAATTTCTTGAAACACTAACGCTATTCTCTTTAAGAGCAAGAGCAACATTACTGATCCTAATATTGCCATTTTAACAACACTATCAACTGATGTTCACAAATTAAACAACTAGGTTTTACTCTTGAGAGATCCCTAACTTATCGTATGAGTATCAAAGAAAACATTTTAACTTTTACGTTCGGAATGGATGTTGCAATTCTGTAATGCCTGAAGAACAGAAAAATCATGAACATAATATATTTCTGAGATGAGAGAATATAAGGTGACAATGTTAAAATTAGAGCAAGAGCTTCTCATGCGAAAATATCGCTGTAATTTGAAATCTGTCCTGAAATAGATTCATGACAAAAGTTATTGGTGACTACTATTGAATGTTTAAGATTTATTTTTATTTGCGGCTCATTGCCGCTGAAATAAATGCAACCCTGGTTCTTTAGAAATAAAAGATTAGATATTCGCTCTCTATTCCCAGCTTTAAAGAATACGTACAAAAATTTCTGTTAATTTCTATGATTCTGTTTCTCATTCCAATAACCAGATCCTAAAAGATCTTCAAAATTTTGATTATGATATTCCTCTTCCAGCAGCCGCAAACGCCTACAATACGTACTTAATATTAATAAATAATGCGCTTACTATTAATAAATAATGCGTTTCTTCCCAGACAACCGATGGTTGCTTTCCCCCTCGGCGCCTCTTTTCGGGATCAAAGGTTATTTTCGCCTTGGCTCTGGTGGACTGAAACTATGGTTTTGGTTTCTTACTGGATTTTCTCTCTCGCACCTCGCGTGATTTTTATCTTTGTGCTTTTTATGTAGTTACTCCGTCTGTGCTCGTTTTTGCTAAGAATATTAATTTCTCCTCTTCTTGTTTTTAATTTTGATTTCTCTTGTTTTTTATTAAATTCCTTTTTGCTTCTTTATTAAATTTTATATTTGTTGCTTTTAGTAACTTGATTGATTTTATTGTTTTTCTTATTAAATTTTCTATATTTTTATAACTGGCAAAGGACAAGACCTCACGTTACGTAATCCCATTTACCAGGTTGGAGGTTAGGTCGCTGCGCGACCAAGGCACTCCGTGTACTTACCCCGATTTGTGTGAAATAAATGTAACTGTGCCTGAAAAAAGTAACTAAACGACGATGATGATTTGAATTTTGGTGAAGCTCCGTGGCTGCTCAGCAGCGTTAGCTTCTATCTTGGATTGCCCATTGGAAAGATGAAAGAGCATTGCTGGGGAAAGAAAGCGGTAAAGACTAAAAGGAATCTTGCCCAAATACTAAAAGAAAGTTTAACAGAGTGAGGTTTTTAAAATTTTATTTTTATTACTAATATTATTTTGATAATAAGAGATGAAAATAATTAAAATAAATGGGAGAGAATTAAAAATAAAATGAACGAGTAACTGAAAGAGCACAAAAAGGAAGTTAAATATACTGGGTGGAGAGATTGGAAAAAGAAATAAAACAGAAAGGATTAAATCGTTGGCTGGGTGAGAAAGAATCGTTAGATAGTGTTGAGAACTTACGACGAGCTAGTACCCATCATCATTCAACTTTCACGGAGTACATTGGCCGGTTATGGCCTTATTCACTCCTAATCCGGTATGCTAGAGTTCATAGCAATAAGAAAAACATTGGTAACAAAAAGGCAGTGAGCGTATTTATGTCCATGTTAGTAAGATAAAAAAATAAACAAGAAGGAGTAATTAAAAAGGATGGCGCAATTATGACATGTATAAAGCTGATTCTAATCAGATTCAGAGATTCTAAATTTAGTGGTAAAAAAGAGCATCTAATATATTAACTTATTTAAATGATAAAGATGAACTATGAGACAATAAAGTCAATTGTTTTGTGAGATTATGATGCTTCACCACAAAGATGCACATATAATTTTAGAAATGCTCAGTGCCTAAAATGAATCGCATGTACAGTTTTCGTCGCGCTTAACAGCTAATTTTGAGTATTATTTAAAATTAAGAAAGGTGTCTGTATTCAAAACATTAAAACGATTGATAGTTCCCGATAAATTATTTCAAACTTAAGATAGAGAAGTCGCATCTCACATAAGTATAAGACAAGCAAATAGTTGGTTTCTCCAATAAAATTTGCTGAGAAAATGATATTTATATTTCATCGCGTGGAAAGGAAGGTGCTGCAGTAAGTTATAAATTACATTCGTTGAATTTGTCTACAGTTTTGAAATAATTCTTCGACAAATAACACAGCTATATAATTCCCATTAATCATTTTTACTAAGTTAAATTTATAGGATTTGTATATATATATATATATTAGTAATTGTGTATGTGCGATTTTTTTTTCTGGTAGATAAAAACATTTGATTTATTTACAATTTATTATTTAAAAAAAATAAATTCTGCTCGTCTCACATATATATAGACATGTCGAGCACGTCACCATGTGTTGGACTTAACCAATACAACGAGAAGGTGTTCATTTGATCTCCAGGTTTTTAGCTTAGAGGTTTGCTCTAGAACGAATTACTTTATATACGTTGTAACCCTTTTTATTTGTTGACAATTTAACTGTAACCTTAACTTTTCCTATTTTGTTTATTTTGAACACTTTATTTTTGAAATAAAGGTATTATCGGAGTTAACTGTATATGAAATTATGTTGAAATCTAGGCAATTAAAAGGATTTAAGAAAGTAATCCCAAAAGTCATTCATCCGCCTTATCTTAGAACTCATATTCCAGCTGGTAAAGCAATGCCAGGACCACCTTTAGGTCCTTTTCTTGGTCAGGTTGGAAATTTCAATATTATGTTTTTTTTTATTATTATTTTAAAGTATTTAAGTTGGCAATCATGAATAAATACATTTTTTTACATAAATTCAGTTTTCTTGTCGTTTATTTTATTTATATTTTGCAAAATTATTTTACTTATTAACTATGATAATCTATAAAAAAGGGACGATTTTTCAAAATTGTTATATAACTTTTCATAAATTACTTTAGAAATTATTACGAAATTTTGTACAAGATTTAACTAAATATTTTGAATTTTCATTATTGTGTTATCTTGAAAGTTAAGTTAATTGTAATATTTTTAATAAATTAAGCATTATGCTATTTGGTTAGAAAGTATGCATAGAATGCATAATTTGTATGTAACAATTCACAAGCTGAGACTGATTTTTAATGGATTTCATATAACTATTTGGTTTTGTATTGTAATTCTAGAAAATTTTTATTTATTTGTGAATTGAATTAAAACTACTTTTAGTGAATTTTTTTACAATAGATTGTCTTCAGTTGTTTTGTTAAATGTGAAAATATTTAATACATTTTAATCAATATGTATTAAATTTTGTCTTAATTTTTAAATCTCATTTTAAAAGTTCACATGAGTAAGAAAACTTTGTATGTGTCCAACTGATGAATACAAAATGGGCCTTTTTTTTATCTATTTTCCCAGTTTTTGTCTTACTACTTTTGTGTTTCAAACTATTAATGAATGGAGATCGAAATTGGGAAAATAGCCCTATGGTATTGGTGGAAGGTGATAGATGAGTGATGAGTTTTTTTTTTTTTTTTGGAAAAATTAGATAAGCTTCTGTGTTTCTTTATTAAATAGATTATATCAGAATTTTCTGTTTATTGGTTTATTCCCTTAAAAGGAGAATGAAAGTTATGAATAATAAAGTGATGTAATTTTATGCCCAGATTAAACTTCAACCACTTCTCTGTTTCCCTTTTTCTTGTTGATGTCGATCCTTCTCATTGTAAATATAAAAAAAATACTATTCTGATATATGCATGAAAATCCTTTATTTTCTCTTAAAAAAATCGGTTTCATTTATAGTTTGGTGTAAACAAATTTTTAAATATTTATTCATTAATTTTCTGTAATTTTTATATTAAAATACTAATATTATATGTGTAAGAAAACTATATCATATCGAATCGTTATTATGCATCTCGTATATTTGAAATTAATTAGGTATAACATTTACATCTTGCGATAATAATATTACTATTTTTGATAGAATAACTATGTCAAATTTTTCATTATTTATTATTAAGATAGTAACATTTATTTATGTTAAATGATAAATTTACATAATTAATTATGTGAGAGTTCAAAAGTTAATTTATGCATAATTTCCCTCAGAGGAATATTAATGTCGCTCAGTTCTGCAAAGAATTCAATGAATCAACTCAAGATATAAAAGAAGGTATTCCATTGCCTTGTATCATAACTATTAAGGCAAGTATATATTTTTTATTTATTTAGTGTATAGGTGACTAAATTTATGCTGTTTATGTTCAATTTATTATCTGATATAATTTTTATAACGTAAAATAATAGAAAAGTAGTTCATTTAGTATCTTATGAATTGTAAATTTTTATTCAGTTTATATATATATATATATATATATATATGGGTTTATTTTTGATTCTTCAGTATTATTACAACCCTCGCTATAATGAAAATGAAGGTTAAATTGTTGTTCTAACATAAAAAAATTATAGCCAGCCTGTCATGAGAAAATTTGTGTATCATCTTGCCACTATTTAAGGAAGGATATGGTAAAAAATAGAGAAGTGTATTATATTATCAAATCTCATTTGTTGAGATATCATATTTTTTATTTTTTGAGTGTCATTTTGACTTTATCTATTTATGAATATAAGATATTGTTTTAATAGATTTCTTTTAGGATATTCGTTCTCTTTTTTTAAAAATTAAATTTCATAATATATTAAATAAAATTTTAAATTAAATTTCATAATTTATATTTTTCATATTAAATGATTGGTAAACTGTGATTCTAAATAGGGAGAAAGCTAGGAAATTAATATAATTAATAGCCTGTAATCAGAAAAATGTGTCAAGATTAGTTAGGGGAAAATCTGAAATTTTTTTTTCATAGTTTCTGTTGCCACCCTGTAATAGATAAAAAGAAAAAATTTAAAATTATAATTAGAAAGAATATTTTGTTTTTAAAACCACACATGTAGGAAATCTAATAAAAGTAGCATTGTAAGTTGTTGATAGCACAGAATAAAAAAAGTGTGTTTTAAATTCTAGACAAAATACAGATATTTGGAAAAATACTACATTTAAAATTAAATAATTTTCTTTGGTCGGTCAATGAGCCTTGTGTTCTATTATCATGAACAGCTCATGAAGTGTTGAATTGAGGATGTTGCTTTTCAGGAAGATTTTCTAGGATTAACTGGCACATATTTTTGTGTTGTACGAGAGAAAAAAAAAAAAACCTGAAGAACTTTTACTGGGCTATCCTAATGTATTTATCCTGTTAGGCCTACTAGGATATCCTAATGTTTTATGTAGATTACTAAATTTCTTCTGATTTTTTTCTTTTCTGACTTTCTGTAGATTCAGAATCATTAGTGAATTTTAAATTGTCCCTCATTGTGTCTAGTATTCTATCAAATTCTCATATAGGTTTTATCATTAATGACATGATTAATGCATTTACTTCAATATGTAAGAGTTATTGCATTTTCAGTCAAATTCATCACTTTATCTTTAAAAGATTAATTTTCATCTGCAACATGTCCTTTTATTTTATGTCAAATTAGTTCAATTTGCAGTGATAAAGAGGTTATAAAACTGCTTCAGATCTATCTTGAAGGAGTCAGATTTTTGCAAACTTTGGTTACAAGTAATACAAGTTTGTTTTTCACTATGCCATTATTTCCGGCAATATTTTTTGAAAATCAGCCATGCTTTGAATATCCCCCTTTTGTTATTCGGAATACTTTCAGAAACAATGCTGTGGTATGAGACATTAATACAATAATGCTGTTAAAACTGACAATAATGCAGTTGGCATATATGAACAAAAGTTTATTTTCTGAAATCATTCCACACAATGTACTTCATAAATTTCAGAATGGTAAATCTTCAGTAATTTTTTTCTTTGAACATTTCAAAAGTTAGATAAATAAATTTTTTTATTTCTTGTGTGAGTTGGGCTAATTGTAAATGCAATCCTTTCCTAATAGCTTTAAAGTCAATAAGCCAAATAAAAATGCCTGTTTAGACATTTTGATTTTAATATGTTATTATTATTTTTTTTTTTCTAATGCAGATGGCAAACACTTAGACAGCTGTCTTGGATGCCTTAAGGCAAGCGCTGCATAGATGTTACTCAGTTTGCATTACCCAGGGGGCGTGTGTAACTTGAAAATAAGCCACAGACGCGGAGTAACAATGCCCGCAACGTTCTGCGATCATATTAGACAGGGACCTACGGTTTTAAAGTGGATTCCGAACCACAAACATTCATGGCACCGCCGGTACTTGAACCAGAAACCTGTGGTACTGAGCACCAGAGCGCTAGCCACTCGGCCATTCAGGCCCCTTTTACTATGTTATCAAATTGATATTTTGTGTTGCTTCTAATTTGTCTTAAATGTTGACATCTCCACATTTGAATGTCCGCCCATTAAACCCCTGTAAGTATACCTAAATATCATATGCAAAAATAAAAATTGCACTATTTGCCACAAAAATCACACACTTGTTATCAGTTAAAATCTTTTTTATGAGTCTTTGACATCCCATTATGAGTTTAATAACAACAAAGGCCCATTAATGATGAAATGGTTCATCATGAAATTATGTTTTCAATAAATGGACCACTAACAACTAAATGTGATATCATTTCAGAAGCCATTTAGATCATTTCAAAATCAGTAGATAAAATGATGAAAGGTTCACCCTTCCTTTCAGATTTACAATTGGAAGTAAAGTACATTATCTAAGCTAAACCTCAAATAAATACTGTTGAAATTTATATATCTATGTTATATTAGTTTTTTATGCATGTCAAAGATATTTAGAAATGTTTAATATTTTTGAATTCTTTGTCATTCTATTATCACAGGATATTATAAGTTTGTTAATTTTGGGTTGCCTGTTCAGTTAGATCCAACTCCGCTGTTAGGATTTCATTTCATTCAGAAAAGAACTTTTGTTTTAGCCAAAAGGATGAAGTTATCATACTAGCTTAATCTTGCTCCGTTTCCAACTTTTAAATGTCTTTTTTCTGGTAATTTTTGACATGCCTTTTAATGAAATTCATTCTGCATTCACATAACACTAGTGAAAGGAAAATCAGTTAATTTTGATGCAATGCTGAATAGTCAGTGTGTGACTTTTCTGGCCGTTCTGCTTTTAATTACTGTAAAACTAGCAACTTATTGAGCTTCACTGAACTTGTTAGAAGTTGTCCCTTTTTTTGAAGTTGAAATACATAATTTTGTTAGCATATCCAAAGCCATAAATGTAGGTGTTTGAAAAGATAATAAAATTATGAAAAAAAAAAAAAAAAAAAAAAAATTCAGATTTTCTAAGAGCTGCAACAAGCATAAATAATAAATGAATAAACATTAAAGATTAGTAGTAATGTTTAACTGAAAATATGAAAAAAAATTAAACAATGTATAAATATTTTTTTCCTCATTCTGCATTTAGGTTTATTATTATTAACATAAGAGATATTTATGCAAGCATGCTATTTATTACAAGCATTACGATATAAAATTTTAACGAAATTGGAAAATGTGACAAAATGTGAACTGACAAATTTTTTCTGCTGAATTCTTCTTCTTATAGTATAAGTAAAACGACTTAGGTTATTCGAATATTGAAGATGTGTCTTTAATACTTTTTTTGCATAATTTTGTATAACTAAATTGAAATAGAATGTTGCTGTTATCAGGATTAGTTGAAAAAAATACCATAATTGATTATTGTTTTATTTTTGAAGAATGATAAAATTGAATTATGTATTTAGTACAGAAAGTCTTATTTAAATGTCTAAAGGATTTAATTTTAAAGATAGATAAAGATAAATTTAACATTTATAGTTAATTTCATTTTGGAACCATCAATTCCAAGATAAAAATTTTATCTCCTTTTTAAAGTTAATTTCTAATATATTAACTGAGCAAAAAAATGCTATTTCATCTCTATGTTTCCTAGAGCTTCTAATCTTATTTTTGTTTACAGAATAAAATATTTTTAAAATTAATATTCTTAAAAAAAAAAAATGCATCCTATTCCCTTTTTTAAAAATTTTGTTATATAATATGATTGTTTTCAAATTTACAACAAAAATTGTGAGCTAATCACTTAAATCATTTTAACCTTCTAAAAGGCCAATTTATAAAATGATCATAATAATAATTTGTTTTCAATATTGGGATGCTGATTTAATCTAAGTTTAATTTTTAATGAAGTATAGCTAGCTTTCTATTTTAAAATGATTGTTTATTTTTTTATGATTTAATTTTAATTTTTCTTTTAAATGCATGATGTATATTGTACTGAACATATTTTTTTATATTTATATTTTAGCCCGATAGAACTTTTGTTCTTAAGTTCAGTCATCCACCCATTAGCTATTATATAAAACAAGCTGCAGGTATTGAAAAAGGATCTATTAACCCAGGTAAAATTAACGTTTTGCTTTTTTTTTCCTCAATAAAATTTACATTGTTTTAAAAGAAATTTTACAAACTAATTATTGCATTTTTAAAAATTAAAAGATGCAAATGACCTCATGTTAATACAGTGTTGTGTGAATTCTTTCATATTCAAGTTGAATTCAATTATAAATAAATTATTAAGTATCTCTACATGAAAAGCAATTTTTTATTTCAGATAAAAACATGTTTAATGTAAAGATTTTATATAAAACAGTATAAACACATCCTAAATTATGCTTTTTTGTTGTACCTCTATACATTCAACATTTTCATTAGAACATAAATATCTTTGGTTGTAAAAATATATAAGTTTACAAATATATAATTAGTATTAGTATCATATCATTAGATGAGACTCTCATCTAAAATTAAGAACAGGTCCAAATTTTATTGGAAAAGTATTGAAAAAGTTTAGTTAATGTAAAATATCAAAAATTGGCATTAAATTTGTAATAACTGTGTATAGGCTTTTAATTTTTTATATTGTTTTAATATTTAGATGGAATTTTCCAATTGAAAGGACACATATAAATAAACTAAGAAGGGATTGTAATGATAAAGACATCTTTAGACAATTTTAGATAATTTTATAATCACAGATATTTATGTTCCTTACAAAACATGTTTTATGGTAGAGAATGATATCATTAAATACAGTATAAATACACTCCTTAAAATTGACAGTTATGAACAACGTTTCTTAATTTTTATTTTTAAAAAAATTGATTTTAATTATATGTCACAACTTTTTATTTCAAAAGAAATAATACATCTGTAATTAATTTTGTATAATAAATTAGAACTTGCATTATCCTTACTCTTATTTTTATACCCATGGCCAATTTATGTAAGTTTTTTCATTAAGAAATCGAACATCATGGATTGCATGCCTTGCACATAAATGCATCTTTGCTATATTTGACCTCTGAGATTTGAGATGTTTTCCAACATCATTCCATTCATTCTCTAAGTACATTACAAAAATTTATTGTTAAAAATAATGTTTATCATGTTATTATTTGGAAATAAATGCAGGCAAAAATAATTATTTTTAATATGTAAAATATTGATTTAATAAGAAATATATTATGTATTTAAATGTATAATAATAATAAATATAGATAAAAATAAATATTCTCTTACAATATCAAAAGTCTGATTTACATAAATAATTTCTTCAAAATTTGTTGTTCTTAAAATTATATCAATTCAGAGAGAATTATATTTTCAATATAGTCTTTCAAATGAAAATCTAGGAATTTCTTATTGTAATATGTTTTACATTTTGGCCTCTATTTTCAGTTAGAAAAGTTTAGTTAAAAAAAGTCTTTATTTATTTATTTTTTTTCTTGATGGAATTACAATAATATAAGTACTATTTTCACATTTTTTTATATTCTATAATGACACAAATTGCAATCTACAAACAAAGTTATGCTTTCAACTAATCAATGAGGCATTATTTGCTTAAAGTGTGTGTGCAATATTATGTGCATTCTCGATGTTTATTGATATTTATTGTATCTAAGTCTAAATTATTGGTGACTCCTGAATTACAGTTAATTTTAATATGCAATTTTGGTGGAAGATTTCATATAATAAAATAGGTTGGTTCAAGCTTTTTAAAACTTAAAATTTGGAATGAGAATTAACTGAACAAACTGGATGATTACATTTAATTTATAATGCTTTTAAAGTTATAAGCAAATTATTTTTCTGCAGAAAATGTTCAAATTGCTTTCATTGTAAGCTGAAATGTAATTTTGTTTTTGTTGGTTTAGAGCAGGGGTGGCCAACCCCACAACCCACCTTGAATATTTTCTGGGCTTGTGAGATTTATCACACTTTTACAAAATATATTTATTTTATAATGGCCAAAGTAGTGAAAACCAATGTATTAAAAAAATACATTATATGTGCTTCCATATATTCAAAAATTAACTACCGAAATTATGAGAAAAAATTAACTTTGATTTTAAAATAATATTCTTGCGGATATACAACAGATATCACCTGTTTTATTTATGAGTCAGCCGTTATGAGTTCGCAGAATAATTAAATTATATTCTGCAAACTCATGAGGCACACATCTTGGAGCATCTAATATAACAGGTTCTATGTTTCACTTTTAAGTGACCTCAGTGTCCATCCCTTGAAACACACAGTTGATTGGTGATAGCAGAGCAAACAGACTCTTAGTTCAAGTGCTCGCTCGTTCAAATCGTTTTTTCCCCGAAAATGAAATTGACTAAGCTCAAAAGCACGCTGGAACATAATGGATGCAACACCAATTACGATGGGAAAATACCCAAATTGAGGTCGATTTGAAAAAGCTAAGTGAAAGAGTGGAGAAACAGCGATTTTTAATGGTTTCATTTTTTAAATTTCTTGTATATTTATTTTTTTTATATTTCATTTTTAGTGTTAGATATTTCTTTACAATATGCATTTAGTATCATTATTACATCATCTATGTTTACATATAAAAATAATAGTAAACACAAAAATAATAACTCATTATGCATATTTTAATAATTTTTCATTCCAAAAAAAATGTCTATAGTGGCTCTAAATTTAATATGGGGATATATAATTTTATATGTGGCCCGTGGAGTTATGATGCATTTTCAAAGGGGCCGCAAGATCATTTGGGTTGGCCACCCCTGGTTTAGAGTTTATTTTTATTAATTAATGAGCTTATTAAAATGTTGTTCGGTAAAAAAAATATTTATTTTTATATAATAGATTACTCTTTTATATTTCAGACCCTAGATCTTAAAAATAGTACTAGCTTTTTTCCCCCTTACTGATTTTAGTTCACTACAGTGTTATGAGAAAATTGATAAACTGATATAAAAATGTTTAGATTTTTTTAACAAGTAAATAATAAAGTTTCTATTCATTCCATGGAATTTTTTTCTTTATAGCTTTTCAGATTCGAACTGAAAATATGAATTGCAATTGCTGTAGATATAATAATATTTTATTCTTTATATAACACAGAGTAAAAGGAGTACATTAAAAATTTCATTACAGACCTCACAGAGTTGGTTTTGAAAAAAACATGTCCCATGTTGAAATTATGATAATTTATTGAAAAGAATTTTGGAAATGTATAATAGCTGAAGAATTTTCTTTTTGCATAATTAGAGGTGCCACACATTATGATCTGTCTATAAAAATTGAGGATGTATTGCAAAATTTTCTGGCTAAAAAAAAATTTCCTGTCAGCTTTGTAATAAGATTGATATTTTGAAGAGTTACCCACCAAAGTACTGATCAGCATTATATAATATATTAGGTAATGGGAGCTAAAAGAAGCCATCGTAAATAATGCATATCATCGTCTCAAGTATTGACTCCTTTATAAGTAAGAAGGAAAAACCTGTACCAATACTACAACTAAATTTTTCTCTCTTTACTTTCCCACTCTACATGTGTTTGTATTTTGTGGTAGCTTTTATAATCATATTGAAATTTCAGGTACTTTGTGCTTTGCTAATGTTCGCTTTTAATTATTAATATTTTTCTTTTATATTTTTTTTTATGTGCAAGTATGGACCAATCTCTGACAAAGAAATGAAACTAATGTTAAAGTAAAATCTCTGTATAAATTTTAACCTGAATGCACACAAAAGAATGGCAGTATATTATGCCTTCTTCAATGTCAGCAGAACACACATTTGTATCTTCTGTTGACTGGGTTTCTCCTGTAGCACTTAGTAGCTGCAATGACTGCCAAAGCCATATTAAATCATAATATAAAAAAGTACTGTAAAAATCAATATTGGTAAATAAAAGTTTAAGTTTACTTTTGTTGAAAATTCAGAAGATAAAAACAACGTTACACGGACAGAAGTTTTGTTTTTATGTCATAATGGAGCATAATCTTCTAATATTGCATTCAATTTATGCTGCCACTTTTTAAAAAGATGTTTTGAAACTGTAAAATACCTATAAGAATGAATATAGATGAACAAAGACCATTACAATACTTTTTACTGAATATATAAAAGTTAAATTGTCTTCATTTGCAACAGTTGTGTGGTAGCAGCATAGGTAACAATGAAGTCATGTTGTCTGTGCATCAAATATGTCGTTTAAATTGTAAATTACTTTTGTAGTAATGATGTACAACAGTAGATAAAAATGATTAGCCATAATTTAAATATATGTGTTAAGGGCTTTGTTTATTGCAAAGAAATTTATTATTAATTAACCCTGAGACATTGGAATACTTGTATGCAATTTTTAATGTATTGTCTTTCATTTCCCCCCTTTTTTTTTTGTTTAATTATCATCCCTTTATATTATATTATTTTTCACAATTAAAAACAAATGTATAGAAGATTCCCACATTTCAAACTTCCAAGGACATGTCAGATAACTGAAATTATCCATAGTTTATTTTGAAATGGTAACAATAACTTGTTAATGTTAAGGTGTTATTTCAAACTATTGGTATAATTAAAATAAATGACCACTATATATTTAAATGTGATAAATAAATAATTATGCTTAATAAAGTATAATAAAAATTTTATTAGTAGTATAAATAAAAAATAAATTGAAGGGGAAAAAATA
Organism: Caerostris extrusa; assembly: GCA_021605095.1. Classification (NCBI taxonomy): domain Eukaryota; kingdom Metazoa; phylum Arthropoda; class Arachnida; order Araneae; family Araneidae; genus Caerostris; species Caerostris extrusa. The sequence goes on from BPLR01001939.1 coordinate 71,282, forward strand.
ATTGCCTGTTTATTTTTGTAGTCAGGTGATTAATAAAAATTTTGTTAGTAGTATAAATAAAATAAAATGAAGGGGAGAAAAGTAATTGCCTGTTTATTTTTGTAAGGTGATTAAGAGAAGTATGGGCAAATGGGTGTCAAAAAGTAGTTTACATGTATTTGGATTTTAGTTATGTTGTTGGATGTTAATTGATTTTGGATCTACATTTAGTTCAAAGTAAATATTTGTATAAGAATATCTGTAAACAGAATTCATTGAAAATTAATGAGTAAAAATCTTTCATAATTTACTGTATTCATATAAGTTATATTTATTTATTATATGCTTACTTTTTTGATTCCTTTGCAGGTCCTAAAGATTGGGCTGGAAAGGTTTCTCTGAAGCATATTTATGAAATTGCAAAAATCAAATGTCAAGATCCAGATTTTGAATGCATGCCATTGAAGGAAGTGTGTCAGAAAATTATAGATGAAGCACGAACAGTTGGTGTTGAAACAGTACGTAGTCTAAGTGAAGAAGACTATTCTGAATTTGTGGCTGAAAGAAAAATTACTGTTGAACTGCAAAAAGCTGAATTAGATGAGAAAAGAAAAGCGAAGCTTATTAGACAAGCTGCTCAAAAACTTGAACAAAGATAAATACGTTTTCTTTAGTAGATTATTATTTTAAACATTTAATAAAATTGTATAGATTTGTTTTCCCTTTTTTGTTTTCAATGCATTTCTTTACTTATCATACATTTATATCATAATTAAAACAACAAATTTATATTGATATTTTTTAATTTTAAAAGTGATTGATAAAAATAAGGCTTCAAAAAAAAAAAAATTTAATCAACAAAAATATATTTAACATTTTAACAAAAAAAAAAAAAAAATGTGACTGCTTTTATGCAACTACTATTCTTTTTTTTTTTTTTAATTCTGTTAACTGTAAAAAAGTAATATCAAAATTTATTTCTTTAATAATGCCATAACTCATTACTAGATGTCAGAAGATGAGACCCATTTAATACTCATGCATTTTTTTTATATCAGAAAAAAATTTAATTAAAAAATAGTTGCATTTTAGAAAACACTAATAATTAAGAACAAAGTTGGTTCTGAATTACTGTAACTGTGGTCTGAAATAGCATGTGTAACACACTTAAATGATTGAAATGAAATGTGATAATAAGTCAGATAACCTATAAAAACTTTATATCTGATGCATGTTTGGTTTCTTCAGTCATGAAAGTTCAATTTCTATAAATTTAATATAAAAATCACCCCAGGGACTGACTTCAGCATAGTCACTTCACCTTTGTGTCTATTTATTTCCCACTTATTTACGAAAAGTTTCTCTTCCATAGTTTTAAACTTAAAATAATGCTGCAAATAAACCACAGTAAGATTTTTATTGATGGAGATTCATCTTTTGTGCTAAAATTGAATATGAAAAATATTTAAAAATACTCGTAGAAATAAAATGATGGAAGAATAGCTGGATAACTATAGTTAATCACAGGAAACTAAAGGTAAGATCTTGACAAAGCTGATCCTTTTAAGAAGCTGCATTTTCCCTAAGCATTCTATAATATGATGTTTAGATTGTTGAGAGTAGGTCTTTATTCTTGTATTTGTGTTAAATTGCAGGATATCATAGCTTACATTAAGCAGTCCAATTAAGGATGAATTTGAGATCTACACGTTTGTCAGTGCTCCAGAAACATGTGTGTTCATTTATGGTTACATTAAATTCTCTTGTTAGGACAAGTGATATAAATTTTCAACTATGCTAGAGAGTTGCTTCAGTTGGTATAGAGTTGCAGAATTGTAGTTTATGATTTCTTGGGAGGGGGGAATTATGGCTGAAGAAAAGGAGAAACCCCCCATTGTCGTATTACAATCAAACTGTAACTGTAATGAGAGGTAAGTTTCTCTTTCTCTCAGGAGTGGCAACAGATATACAAAGAACAGAAAATGGATCACACAGTTGTGTTCAAAAAAAAAGCGTTTAATGTGTATGTTTTGCTGTGCTGTTTTGTTTAAATATATGTTGTTGACATTTTCTTCAGGTTGTCCCTCTATGAACAAAACTCCCTACATTCATTTCACAATCAATCCTAATAGAAAACAACACCCCTGCTAAACCCTAAGAATGCTTAGATTTCTTAGGAGGTTTCCTAGTGTAAGAATGCTTAGTAATGACAAGTTTGTGGTTGGTTATTACTGATTGATCCTTTATGGAGAGATGAGCAGTCTTCTCAGGAAACAAATTGCAATCTGTACCTCCTAATCCTAAAAGAAATCTTTAAGCTGTCCTTTGAAATAAAGTTTTCTAATCCAGATGAGATGCAGTTTATGGGATCACAGTTAAATGGGATGACATCAGATTTTGAATATAATGATAGTTATCTATTTTAAATAGAAAGATTTTATATACCTGTTGCAAAATTTACATTTATATGTATAAACAAACCGTTTTATGCAAAAATATGAACCTTTTTCAATTCCTTCTATTGGGTCACAATCTCCCTATATATATCTTGTTCAAATTTTCAATCCTTTAGATAAATAATAATATAAATCACTTTAGATAAAAATTTAAGCGATTAAAAGATGTATGTATTTAATGTGTTTTTGCCCATTCTAAACCTGTGTAGAACAATATTAGAGACAGAGAATAGTAGATTATGTACACAATATTGCTATAGTATATAGAACTTATGTAAACCAAAGTATTTCGTCATTAAAATATCAAAATTCATACAATGGAGATTAATTTAATTAAATATTATTGCATTAATAAAAAACCAGCACAAAAAAAAAAATTAATACTGGGAAAATTAAAACAAGTCATAAGATGCTATGTTATGGTAAGACAAAATAAACGTGAGAGTTACTCTTTAAAAAAAAGTGTCTTTTCCGTGCTTCCATCCATATAGAATGCAAACGCGTAACAGTTATTCCTAAAAAATCCTCCCGGAAGATTCTTTTTCAATTCCTTCTATTAGCTGACACTCTCCCTATATATATCTTGTTCAAATTTTCAATCGTTCATAAAATACTTTTTATTCATCCACTGAAGTTCAAATACATTTTTTTAAACTTGTAGTGGATGACACAGTTTTCTCAAATATTAATTCAGTAATTAAATTTAATTAATTAATTTTAGTTTTTTTTTAGATTTAAGTTGCATTTATCTACCAATAGATGATGCCAGATAAATTTTAAAAAATGAAGAAAAATTATTTATAAAGGACTTTCTGCAATAAAAGTGAAAAAAAAAAGTAGGAATTGACTTAAAATTTTTGGGCACTTACGTATTAACAGTACCTTGGCGACAGACTCGGCGGTTTTTAAGTGTCGCCAATCTTTATTATTTGGAATAAAAATATTTTGAAAGCGTTTTGATTTTAAATGAAGTGTTTCATATATATTTTATTATTTGGAACAAAAATTTTAAGTGTAGATTGGCGCCAAATCCGTAGCCTGCGGTTGGCGCGTGTGCTCATTATTGGCGCAACTGTCGCCAAGATACCGTTAATACGTAAGTACCAAATTTTTTTTTTTTTTTTATATTACTTGTTTATAGGAATCATATGATGTAGCACTGCATGACTAGAAGTAGCTAATGGCAGGTTCTGCACATCACACATTATAATCGAATCATTCGTTACTGCATGCGTGTGATCGGCGATTTTGTAGCCAAACATGCTTGGCGACTTGGATCGTTACTCATTTTACAGCAACCTTACATTCAGTTTATTATGATGAGCTGTCCAGTTTATGATCTCGTATTTAAATGTGTCTTTCACTAGTATATGGCGTATGTCTTTGTTGCTTGTGCTATTTGCTTCAGTCAATTTAGAAAAGTAAGGATTTTTGTTTTCAATATTTTATTAACTATTTTATTATTAATAATTATTTATCGTAGTTATTCTAATTCAGAAATAATCTTACTTCTCCTCCAGTATTTCGGTTATAATATATTCTAAAATATTTTAAGGACATTGTTAAAGCTATCGCTATTCAAGGTTTAAACCAATTGTGACCTTTTAACCTTTTTGTAAGACTTAACAAAGTAAAGAGAAATCAATCTTGTTTCTTTGGTATTATGATGGTGTATAAAATATTATCATATTCTATTAATCAAATATTGAAAGCATTAATGGGTATAACATTGTTCATTCACAATATGAAAGTAACAAATATTGAGAGAGAACTATTTGAAAATGAAGAAAATTAGCATGTCCAATATTTCTATGCAACATAATGTAATTTTTTTCATTGCTTAATTTGTAAATGATAACATAAAATTTTTAAATTCAAAATAAAATATGAAAGAAAAATAATATCCAAAAATACCAAGAAAATAAACACAAATTTTTTATTTTATTTTTAAAATGTGATACAACGATACATCACAGATACATTTAGATTCTTGAAGATATTGATGGATGAATACAAAAAAACTAAGTTGATTCTATTTTTTTACTTCCAGATCCAAAAAATACTATTGTTGTAAGACATATGTTATATAGTATATTAAATGTCTATTTATATTTTATTTATGGCCAGGCGTAAAAAAAACAAAGGCTGTGTGATTTTCTGTTTTAATCTAAGCTGGTGTAAAAATTATCTAAATGAAAATATAGCTGGTAATGTGTTTATTTTGATCATGTTCTTCACTTGTTTTCAATTGGAATCATGTGGATGCCTTCCAAGGCGGGCAAGGGAGCCTCAACTGTCAGGACGCCATCGGTCGAGAGGGATGATTTGATGGCTTCAGGGTTCGTTCCTTTTGGAAGCAGGAATTCTCTGTTGTATTCCCGGTAGACGGATTTTGTGTCGGTTTTTTCTTCGTGTTTTGCTTGTACCTGGAAAAGAAGATGTTAAATAAATTTTTGTTTTAATTTTTTTTTCTTAATGCAGCTAAAAATTATTAAAGAGTATTTTAATAAAAAATACAACAAAATTGATTAAAGAGTAATTTTTTTAATATTATTAGAGAGTTTTTGCATAACGTTTTTTTATCGTCCGATATTTTTTTTTCTCCCTAGCTCGCATGCTCATAGGAAACTTTATTACAGATATATATGCGCAATTTCCTATGAGCATGCGCGCTAGGGAGAAAAAAATATCGGACGATAAAAACGTTATGCAAAAACTCTCTATTAAGAGTACTAAAATTGTTTTATTTTTTTTTCTCATCATGTGATTATTCGGATTGTGATAAATCATAACAGTGATAATTACTACTGTGTCCAAAAGTAAGACCAGTTTTCAATTTATATTACTCCGGGCATATTTCTTCTTCTTTTTTATGTTATTGGCACTGTCCTTGACATTTGTGTGAAATTTTACTTCAAAATATTCATTAGTGCTTGAGTTACGCTTGGTTTTGGGAGATGCTAAAACTGATTCCGGCCATTTTAGAAATGTCTCTTCAATGGACTCAAAACGCTGTCCCCGGAGTGCTCTTTTGAGTTTAGAGAATATCCAGAAGTAATACGATGCTAAATCAGGTGAATACGGTGGTTGTGGAACGATATGGCTTTCATTTTGGGCGAAAAAGTCACGAAGAATTAATGCAGTGTGAGCTGGCGCATTCAATGTTTTCGGTACCAATCAAGATTTGACACGTTTGAGGCCCAAAACATCTTTTAAAAATAGAATTTTGAAATTCCAACATTATCAGCAAGGTCTTTTAATTGCAAATCGACGGTTTGCTAGCACCAAATCGTTAATTTTTGGACGTGAGCTTCGTCGGTTGAGGTTGGTGGTCGACCAGAGGGCTCTTCGTCTTCATTGCGTTCTCTGCCTTCTTCGAACTGTTTATACCACTTCGAAACATTTATTTCCGATATAGGAATGCTCACCGATTTCCGCAAACAAAATTGAATGCAAGTTCTTTGCTCAATTAATTCAGACATTTCAAAAATCGTCGGAATCAGTTTTAGCATCTAACAAATCCAAGCGTAACTCAAGCACTAATGAATATTTTGACGTAAAATATCATACAGATGTCAAGGACAGTGCCAACAACCCAAAAAAAGGAAAAAAAAAAAAAAAAATTGAAATACTATATGCCCGGGGAATTTAAATTGAAAATTGGTCTTAATTTTTGGACACAGTTGTATTGCAATTACGATGGAGAGTTGAAATCGCTGAATGGATTTTCACTCAAAAATGTATTTACTTTTGTTTTTTTACTTGTTTCAATTCCTTCTATTAGCTCACACTCTCCCTATATATATCTTGCTCAAATTTTCAATTTCATAAAATGCTTTTTATTCATCCACTCAAGTTCAAATACACTTTTTATGAACTTGTAGTGGATGACACTGGATGTTAATACAGTTTTTTCAATTATTAATTCATTAATTAAATTTAATTCATTAATTTTAGGTTTTTTAGATTTAAGTTGCATATATCTAAAAATAGATGGCGCCAGATAAACTTAAAAAATGAATGAAAATTATTTATAAAGGACTTTCTGCAATAAAACGAAAAAAAAATTTTTTTTTTTTATATATTACTTGTTCTCTATCAGACTCAATAATTCAACACAAATTTTTTTTTTTTTTGATAAATCATATTACTTATTACAATATTTTAATTATACAAATTATTCCCTAAACACTTTACACACTAGCCACTCAGCCATCAGGCCTAATATGACTGTAGAGCGTTGGGTTGACAGCCCTATCCTATAAAAAAAGAAACTATTTCATGTCTCGGAATCTACCAGTAGGTAGACGGCCTTGGCCCATCCTGGGCTGTAGAGGCAGGAGTTATCCGGTCTTACATGACTGTAGAGTATTGGAAGTAGGGTTGACAACCCTATCCGTAAAAAGAAACAATGTCCTGTCTCGAAATCTGCCAGAAAGCTGACTGCTTTGGCCCACCCTGGGCTGTAGTGGCAGGGAGTTATATCTGGCCTTGACTGTAGAGCATTGGGCGTAGGGTTGTCGACCCTATCCTGTAAAAAGAAACCATCTCTTGTCTGGAAATCTACCAGTAGACGGACGACTTTGCCCACCCTGGGTTATAATGCCAGTTGGTAGTTAGTTAGGCCTGAGAGTGTACAAGTGAGGAATCGTTTTTGTCTGGCGTTGCTGTTTATCTTCAATAAAAAAGTTCAAAATTCTTATACTGTGAGCACGGTGATAATTATTGCATACTATGAAAATCCTTTTAAGCTTGGGAAAACACATTTCTCGCATACTCCGACGAATCTCTCTCTCTTTTTTTATAATAATAATAATTATTATTAGTATTATTATTTTGTGAGCAGCCCGTTTGCTCGAGTCTAAATGCTTTTTAGAAGTCGGACTTTCTAATTATCATAATGTTTCTTTTCATAGGATGAATAAAATTAAAGAAAGCCATACATTCATTTTCACAATTATAAAATATGATGACGTGAATACATTACTATGATTACAGGGTGTATCAGCATTAGGTGTGCAAATTTGTAGGATGCACTTAGAAGACTGGGAATCGATTAGCATTGCTGGGTCGGAAATGCTTTCTAAACATGGTAGATGGTATTACACGGGTGCAGGAGTTTCGATTATTCTTGCGATACAAAAACTCATTTCAAAAACTGATGTCGCATAGTAGTAGGATGTCTGATCGTCTGAAGACAGAACTAAGGGATATGCTTTCAATATTTTTGTGAGATTTTTCGTTTCAAAGCTTATGCCAAGGTAGTAGAATGTCTGATCGTTCGAAGGAAGCAGTAAGGGGCATGCTTTCGATATTCTTGTGAGATTTTTCATTTTAAAAACTGATGCCGTGGTAGTAGAATGTCTGATCGTTCGAGGGCAGAACTAAGAGATATGCATCTGACTTAAGGAGTTATGGAATACAACGAATTGCACAACGCTTGTACGAGTAACGATATCTGATGGCACCTACTCCCAGCCTTAGACTCTTTGGATGTCTACACCAGTGGTTACTTAAGAGAAGTTCTTTTTCGAGAGCCTTGGACACCAAACATGAGGAGACTGTGCCAAGTTCATGGCAATCCTAGTTCGTAATCCTACAGCGTCAGGAGGGTTTTGCGTGAAAACAACTTGCATGCGTAATTCGCCTTTATTACCGGCGGCCTGATGGTCAATTGGCTAGCGCTCTGACTATTGGTATCACAGGCTTCAGGTCCGAATCTTGGCGGTGGCATGGATATTTGTGAGTGGTTCGGAATCTACGTTAAACTATAGGTCTCGGTCTATTTAACCTAAAGTGTGTACAAAATGACCGCAGAGAGACGAATCAAACCTTTATTATTGTTCGTCATTTTATAGTTGTTGATATACATTCATTAATAAAATGCAAATTCGTGGTGTTCTTTAATTTCTGCGCCAGGAAAGATCTAGATTTTTTGCCCATCCATCTAGATCAGGAGTGGCCAACACGCGGTTCGCCTTGAACATTTTTCCGGCTCGTGAGATTTATCACATTTTTACAAAAATATATTTATTTTAAAATGACCAAAGTCGAAGAAGATACAATTTTGAACTTTACAAACTCTTCAGAGATAGTGACATTCTAAAATTTATTAAACTGAACAGAATGAGATGGGCCGGTCATCCCATGAGAATGGTAAGTTATAGAGTTGCTTTGAGGGATTTCAATGCAACCCCTTTTGGACAACGACCAAGGGGAAGACCGAAAAAGAGATGGGTCGACTGTTATTTAGACTCTGATTTAAATGTTATTAAGATCAAAAACTGGAGGTCCAACGGCCAAGAGGAGAACAGCCTGTCTGGATCTTTTAAAGAAGGCCAAGGCCCACAACGGGATGTCGAGCCAGTTATGATGAATGGACAAAGTAGTGAAAAACAACATATTAAAAATGCATTATTTGTGCATCCATCTATTTAAAAAGGAACTGCCGAAATGATGAGACGAAATTAACTTTGTTTTTAAAATAATATCCTTGCGAATATAGGACAGATATTGCCGGTTTTTATTTATGAGTTCACAGAATAAAATTATATTCTGTGAACTCATGATGCGCGCGCATCTTGAAACATCTAATATAACATGTTGTAAATGAATATAAAAATGTCTATAGTGGGTCTAAATCTAATATAGGAATATATAATTTTATATGCTGCCCACGGAGTTATGATGTATTTCCAAAGTGGCCCACAAGATCCTTTGGGTTGAACACCCCTGATATACATGTATGTTACTCATTTTAGAAGTTTGTAAACCTGGTGCTTTGACAACACCCTGTATAATAGAACCAATCAAGAATTAATAACCATTGTTTAGGGCCTTACCTGGAGTTTGTTATCGACGGTCTTGACGACAATCTCCTCGGGTTGGTACTGGCTGACGTCGAAGCGCAGCCTTAGTTTCTTGCCGTCGTCCGAGTCCTGGATGAGTGGGGAGGAGAGTCCGTCCAGCCACGTCCTCACCTCGGACCTGTGGGTGGTGGTGCCGTCGGCGCCGGTGGCGGCGGTGTGGCTCTGGATGCGGGGCACCTCTCGGTCCATGAGCTGGGAGCGGAAGCGGTTCATCTCCTCCTCCATCAGCTTCATCTCCTGGTCGAACTTCTCGCGGATCGAGCTGAACTCCCGGTCGATGACGCTGAAGTCCGTTCTCAGGAGGGGAAGGCGGCGCTCGAAAGACATGGTTTCTGCAAGGAGGGATAATACCGTCTTAGTAATATAAAAATGTCAAATGTTTCAAGTAGTTATGGTTAGAGGGTCTAAATAGGCGAGTGTCTAATGCTTGGTGCCACAGGTTTAGGTTCGAGTTCCGGCGATGCCATGGATGTTTGTAGTGGTTCGAATCCACTTTAAACCATAGGTCTCGGTCGAATATGACCGTAGAGCGTCACACAGCCCAATCAGACTTCTCACCCACATCATTCCCAAACTGTAAAGGGGCAACTCAGCTCTAGACACAGTGATGTGCTGTGGTGTAGTAGTAGTAGTGGTCCCATATGACTGTATAGCGTCACAGAGCCAATCAGACTTTCACCCACATCATTCCCAAACTGTAAAGGGGCAACTCAGCTCTAGGCATAGTGGTGTGGAGTAGTAGTAGTAGTTATTACGGGAAATAGCAAAAAAATTTGGATTGATTACCGAAAACACTTATATTTTTGATGAAAAAAAAATTTTTTTTTTTTTTGAAAGCAATTTTTATTTATTGCTTGTCTAATTTTGAGTAATTTAATTTTTTTTTATATATACATTTTGTGGAAAATACTTTCACCTTACGCGAAAAATAGAAAGTTTTATGAAAAAAAAATTTTTAGTAGTTACAAAAATAACATTCAATCTTCTTCAATAAACAACTTTAACATTGCAACTTTTATGTTTTACATACTTTGTTATCAGAGAGATTTTATCATCTTTTAAGACTTTGTTTTTATAAGTTTAAAAACACTAGATTTATAAAATAAATTTTATGGTTCATTCATATTTCTTGTCTTCATTTGGTGCTTTATATCTTTGGGACATAAATATTCGGAATAGTCCTCATATATAAATTATTATGAGTTATATGATTATATTATATATATGTTTTGCTGCTTTTACTTATGATTTATATTGAGTTCACAGTTATAAAAATATATTTGTTTAAGAGAAAATTAAACATTAATTTAATAAAACACTTTTTATAATACGAAAATAATCATAATTCTTCCCATTAGCATGATTTTTTACAAATAAGTAAATTAAAACAAATTTGGGATCTTTTCAAATATTTTTATTTCTTATAGAATGGAAATAAGAAAAGGATAAAATCAGTAATGACTAAAACTGATAAAATTGAGAGAGTTCCTATACTCATTTAAATTTTAAAAATGTAAATAATAAAATTTGTTAATTTTTACCTGAAAAAGTAAGAAATAAAAGAGAAAAGAGAGAATTTTTCAGAATCTCCAGTTTTTCAGTCCAATATTCTTGCATGCTTAAATTGCTATCCAATAAATTATTCAACAATTAATGAAGTGTGAATAAAAGGAATTGGATTTTTTTTTTCAATTTAGGAAAATTATTCAATCAAGATATTTTCATTTCTGAATTGTTAAACATAACTGAGGAAAAAAAAAATGTTAAATTTATCAAGTAATGATTTATTTACAGTACTTTAACAGCAATATTGAAATCAAATTTGATGGATTTTAAAAAAAAAAAATTAATCTGGAACAAAAACTCGTATCAGCAATCTAAAAAAAAAAATAAATCAAAAACTGCAGAATTCCAAACGATTTTCTTTTTCTGGAAAAATCTTCTTTTCACTTTGGAATAAAATTATCTTTGCTTTACACCTGACGATCTTTTAGAATATTTTTTTACATTATTATTTTTAAAAAAAGTAAAAACTACAGAATTTCAAACGATTTTCTTTTCCTTGAAAAATCTCATTTTCCCTTTGAAAGAAAGTTATCTTTTACCTTACACCAGACGATCTTTTAGAATAATTTTTACATTTGCATTATATTTTAAAAAAAAAAAAAAAAAAAAAAAAAAGTACAGAATTCCAAAAGATTTTCCTTTTCTTAAAAATCTCATTTTCACTTTGAAATAAAATTATCTTTGCTTTACACGAGACGATTTTTTAGAATATTTTTACATTATTTAATTATATATAACTATTAGCTAATGAAAAAAATTTAATTAAATATTATGTATGTAAAAGCTTGTGAAAAAAATTAAAAATATTATGTATAAAAGGATCATGGAAGGAGTTTAGATAAATAATAAGAATAGTTTATGAAAGAAATTTAAAATAAACCAATAAGAAGAGTTTGTGAAAGAAATTTAAAAAAAAAATAAGAAAAGATAAATAACTAATAAGAAATGTGAAAAACAGCTATGGAAACGAAAAAATGACCAAAGGAAACAAAAAAACCTCGTTCCCCCAAAATAAATAAATTTATGGGTAAAAATTCGGCAGAAACAAAAACCGTAACCGAATCCACCTACATCAGCGAATGAATTTTAGAATTTCTCTCTCACGAACACATGCAACATGTAATCATTCCAACCCAGCAGCTTCCTAAACATTTAAACTTTTTTCCTTCCACCCGCCATCATTAATCAAGAGCTTTGTAGTTCTTCCAGGGAGAATTCATTAGGACAAAGAATTAAGATGGAATCGCGGGTCGAAAATCAGGGGCGAAAAAAAAAAAAAGGGGGGAAATGTTACAACACTGCCGTTGTCGTTTTCTATATAAGGAGATGATCACGTCGATTTGGACCGGTTTCTTGCACGCCGAAATGGTGTCGTGAACTGTGTAAGTCGGTGGGCGTCCTTTCTGCCTACGTCTGGCATGTATGTTTTGACCTTTACAGCCACAATTGATTCCTTCACTGTTTTTTGTTACTTCTAGATCGGAATTTGAAAAAGTTGAGACCCTGATCAATCCCACTCATGTTAAAAGTAAACTTATATTTAAAAAAAGAGAAAGTTTTTTTTTTAATATACATTATTAAGATATTTTTCAATGAGAATAATTTGAAATAAAATTATTATTATTATTTTAATTCTGTATTTAGAAAAGTGATATTTGAATCAAGACTTCAATTATTGAATAGATTTCAATTATATATGCGTATATATATATGCGCATATAAAAAACACCTAGTAGTTTATTTGTTTATTCCTGAATATTATATATTCTTTTATTCAGAATATTCTTTACCAAAAACACATTTTTATCGAATACAAAAATACATTTTTATCGACTATTTTTTTACTCAAATGAAAAACAATTTTTTTTTTTTTTTTGCTTTGTTGTCATCAGATTTTCAAACCATCAGATGATCTCACTATACAAATTGAGTGGGACAAAAATTAAGCTATTTTAAAAAAAAAAAAAAAAAAAAAACCACTTTTTATTCGTAAAAAATAAATGCTGACAGAGTAGAGATCCTGATAAAAATCCTGAAATAAATGTTGAAATATTAGAGACCCTGATCAAAATTCAAATAAATGCTGACAAACTACAGAGACCCTGATAAAAATCCTCAGAAACAATGCCGACAGAATAAATGCTATTGGGAATTTTTGGATAAAAATTGTTTTTTACTTAACCAATTTATGTATCTAGGAAAGTTATTTAAAATCTTAACATTTTAATTTACTCAAACCTTTTTTTCTTAATACAATTTACCAAAACTAAAAATAATTTTTTTTAGAAATTGGGCAACACTGGTTATATCTGCTTATCAATTATAAAGTAAGAATCTGATCTCTAGATTGTAATAATTGAGCCTCAATAATCTAATGTAATGCAAAGTCATTCTAAAGCCAATTGTGAAATGCTCTTTTTTTCGGATTATATTCATATTCAGTTACTTTTATTGCATATCATCGCAATATTACTAATGACAGTTAAAACTATTATTCAAATTAAGAAACCAAGACTAATACACGTGGGTTGATCGCCTACTGAATTTTCATAATAAAAAGTAAAAAGACCTAACAAAGTTCAAGGCGATAATGTATTTTTCTGTCTGGAATATCTTTGCAGTTTTTATGTCTTTTGACAGTTACATTATTTTAATCAATGCAACTGTTATTGAAATTTAATGTTTACAACGTACTGTTAATGCAACTTAATGTTAGTACAACTTTCTGTTAATGCAACTTAATGTTAGTACAATTTTCTGTTAATGAACTTAAATTTAATTAATTTTATATTAATGAACGACAATAATTTTTAGTTATTAAATATCATCATATGATTGCTTTAAAGATTTATTGATAAAAAGTAAGCTATGGATTGTCTAGCATGGATGCTAAAGAAATAGCTTGCATTTATAAACAAATTTTATTCCATAAAAGAAAAAAAATGATGTCTTAAACATCTCTACTGACTTAAAAACAATCAATTTTATTGCATAAAACATTTTTAAATAATTATTCTTCATGCGATAGCAATCCAACACCTGTTCCAAAAGTAGGTACAGAAGAAGGAAAGATTGAAAAAGAGATACTGATCAAATGTACACGTGAAGATTATTAGTCGGATAATCGTGAATTCTTCTCACTGATTTCTCATTTATCACAATTACAGGAAAAGTAATGCTTTAATTCTAAGCAATAAACATACATTTAAAATTTAGCATGGTATCGTCTTTTTATTCAAATAAGTACAAATTGACCACGAAAACGTGCTAAATAGATTTATAGTGTTTCTTAAATCTGATGTAAATTTTATAGTGTTTCGTAAATCTGATGTCACGACTATATCGTGTAATATTACTTATCAGATTGAAAATCAGTCTTAACTCAAAATTTTTTATTGAATTCTTTATTATTTGTTACAATCAATGCTTAAGGGAATTAACATATAAATATTTCAATTTGTTTAACGTTTGTTGAAATTTATTTATTTACCATTTACACCTATTAATATTAAATAAAGGATTCTTTCAATTAATATAGAATTATATCTCTAAATTTAATAATACTTTTCATCCTTAAAAGTAAATAATTGATTTTTTTTTTCTAAATTCAGCAGTCCACAAACTTTTACTTTAAAAAAATCTTTTTAATTATTTAAAATTTTTTTTATTTAACTTTATTGAAATATTAAGGTATCTTTAAGAACCAGATAGAAAAAATAATTTTGAACCAACTAAAACATCAAATGAAAAAAAAAAAAATTCAAAATTCAATAAAAAAAATTCAAAATTCAATAAAAATTATGTTGTTACAATGCTAGATCATCATATATATATATATATATATATATAAATTTACACAGATATATATATATATATATATATATATGTAAATTTATAATAAATAAATCAGGAACGGTATTTGTTTTAATGTATGGGCATAAAAATATCGTTTGGAATTTACGGTTGTATTCGAATAATTATATTTCACAGATAAAAACATTCCAATTATTATTTCTGTTCCAGGCAATACATCTTAATCTCATCCTCTGTATTGCTATTTTGCATTTTTAAAATCATATTAGATAAAATGAAAAACGCTATTTTAAAATTTATTAGAATAATAAATTAAAATTAACGATACTTAATATCTTAAAAAAGGATTAACGAAAATTAATTAGTGATTCCACTGATAATATCTGTAAATAAGAACGAAAGTTTTTGGAAGAATATTTTTTTTCGAAATGAAAATTCAATTCTATAAAATTCCCAGAATTTTTTTTTTTTCTTTAACTTAAAACGCGTAAAAGTGAATAAAAATGGTGATAAAAATATTTATTTTATTTCCCAGCTCGCGTAAAAAAAAAAAAATGGCATAAAAACGGTTTAGGTTAATATCAGATTTATTAAATTAAACTGATTACTGATTCAACTAAACTAAATAATTTCGAAAATTTTCTGAAGTATGTTCTTTAACGAAACGAAAATTCAATTCTATAAAATTCCCAGAATTTTTTTAAACTTAAAACGTGTAAAAATGAATAAAAATGGTGTTAAAAATATTTTTTTTTTTTTTATTCCAGCTTGTGTAGAAAAAAAATTTTAGGTGTAGTATGAGGTTTATTAAATTAAATTATCTATAAAAATAAATTATTGTATTTTTAACCAAAATATTCTTTTTTGGAATTTACGATTGCATTCGAATAAGTATATTTCAAAGATGAGTGCATTCTAATTGTTATTTCTGTTACAGACAATACATCTTAATCTCATCTTACTCTCAGACAATCTGTACTGCTATTCAATACTTTCAAAATCATATTAGATGAAAATAAAAACGATCCTTTAAATATTATTAAAATAATAAACTAAAATTCTTTTAAAACGATAAAAATGATCATACGTTCTTTTGAATGATGACACGCTTAAAAAGAATTAACGAAAATTAATTACTGATTCCACTAACAATTTCTGGAAATAAGAACGATAGTTTTTCGAAGAATATTTTTAATGAAACGAAAATTAGTTTCTACAAAATTAAAAACAATTTCTTGAATTATAATTTTTTTTTTTCTTTCCTAACTTAAAACGTGCAAAAGTAAATAAAAATAGCGATAATTTTTTTTATCCCAGTTCGCGTAGGGGAAAAAAAAAGTTTAGGGGTAATATGAAATATACTAAATTAAATTCTCTATACTAAGTTAAATTGTCTCTAAGTTAGATATTTACTACTTTTTTTCTAATTAAGCATTGTAACCATATAATAAATGCGAGCACACTCATTTTTATTGTATAAAATTGCGTTAATATTTCAATAAATTTAATAATGCTAAAGAAAAAAAAAATTAATAAAATAATAACAATTTTTAAAAATATATAATTTGTGGACTACTGAAGTCAAAGAAAAAAATCAATTATTTACTTTTAAGGATGAAAAGTATTATTAATTTAAAGGTATAATTCTATATTAATTCAAAGAATCTTGTATTTAATATTAGTATATGTAAATGATAAATAAATAAATTTCAACAAAAAAATTACCGATTTTAAGTATTCCTTCTTCTTTGATATATATATATATTTATGATAAACAAATAGAAATATATATATTTATTCATTTTATATTCATTTTTAGACATCTGTACAAATAAGTTAATGTATTTTTAACACAAAAATTCTTCAAGAAGCAAAGTACAATGGAAATTCCTCCATCCAAAAAGAATAAACATATTTACTCTCGCTTTAAAAGCTGTCTCAACTATTATTAGAAAGATGGCGGAGCAGCTGGAGAGGGGGATCCTTGAATATCGGAAGACCTGGAAAATACCTTTACGAATGTAAATAAGAGAAAGACATCCCCTCCTCCTCAACAATCGAAGACTCCTTCCCTCGGTTCCAGAAATAACCCTCGAACGCTCTCCAACTGACAACTTCCGTCGAGGACTTCCTCCAACTTCTCGAGATCTTGTCAAGAATATGTCCCCAGCGAGAGTATTTCCGAATTCTGCTTGACAAGCACATGATGGAAAGGTTGAAGACAGATAAGAACAGATGGCGTCTATCTCCCAAGGATTCTTTTAAAGACTTTTTCCTCAGGCATATGGGGTAAAATCGCTGATTTGTGTACTTTTATGAGTAAGCACGTAGGGATGGTATAATTGGGGTAACAATAGTGCTTGATCGCTAAACGCCCCCAATTAGCCCATGACTAATTCACCAATGTCATCTAATTGGTGGAATGGCTCTTGTTTCAGTTTTTTAAGGATGGAGACAGATAAGAACAGACGGGGTCTATCTCTCTCTAGGATTCTTTTTCAATTCCTACTATTAGTTCACATTATATATTTATATATCTTGTTCAGAGCCGGATTTAGATGAAAAGAGGCCCACTTATAAGGCCCTTTCACCTCCCATTTTTAAGTTTGTAAATTACATGAAGGATAATAAAATACGTCGTTATTGGGATATATATCAATATGTTAAATGAAACATGTTGTGATGGGCACTAATCTTTATAAAAAATGTGGCACGGATAATAAATAAAAAAAAAGTCGGAACACTTATTTGGACATTTATTCTCAGCACTATATATATAGTACTTGTAACAATAACTAATCAAACATAACGCACAACATTTACAAAGAAACAAAATTCAAATAATAAAAATCTTTGACTTCGAAAATAAAATATGCAATAAAATATATTTCATTAATTTGATAGAAAATATGATATATTTTCTATCAAATTAATGAAATATATTCAATACATTGAAGATTAAAGTAAATTCAATTCAGATAAATTTATTTCATAATTTCTCCTTATTTTCGATTTAGAGTTTAATGTTTTTAGAATAATGTAATTCTAATTTTTCCAACAATTTGAATGTAGGCCCTTCTTGATCTTGAGGTCCTAGGCTGAAGCCTAGTTAGCCTATAGGAAAATCCGGCTCTGATAAGAACAGATGGCGTCTATCGCTCTCTATGATTCTTTTTCAATTCGTACTATTAGTTCACACTCTCCCTATATACTATTTATATCTTCTTCAAATTTTCAATTGTTCATAAAATACTTTTTATTTATCCACTCAAGTTCAAATACATTTTTTAAACTTGTAGTGGATGACACTTGATGCTAACACAGTTTTTTCAAATATTAATTCATTCATTAAATTTAATTAATTAATTTTAGTTTTATATGGAAGAAAAAAATTTCTCCCACTACAAGTTTAAAAATGTATCTGAACAAGTTTAAAAAACGTATCTGAACATGTTTAAAAAAAATGTATCTGAACAAGTTTAAAAATGTATTTGAACTTTGGATCAATAAAAAGTATTTTATTAACGATTGAAAATTTGAAGATATATAAATGTATATAGAGAGAGTAGGGCATGAATGGCCGAGTGGCTAGCGCTCTGGCGCTCGGTACCACAGGTTTCGGGTTCGAGTTCCGGCGGTGCCATGAATGTTTGTAGTGGTTCGAATCCACTTTAAACCGTAGGTCCCGGTCCTAATAGGATTGTAGAGCGTTGCGGGGGACATTGTTACTCCGCGTCCGTGGCTTATCTTCAAGCTACACGCGCCCCCTGAGTAATGCAAAGTGAGTAACGTCTGTGCAGCGCTTGCCTTAAGGCTTTCAAGATCAAGCTGTCTAAGTGCCAGCTGCATTAGAAAAAAAGAAAATATAGTGAGTGTGAACAGTAACTAAAATAAAATTTTTTTCTTTGTTGACATAAGTAGGAATCGACTTATAATTTTTTTTTTTTTTTTTTGATTACTTGATTTGTGTACTCTATGAGTAAGCAAGTAGGAATGGTATAATTGAGGTAACAATAGCGTTTGGATTGCTAAACGCCCCCAATTAGCCCATGACTAATTCACCAATGTCATCTAATTGGCTGAACGGTTCTTGCTTCAGTTGCACCACTGTTCTGTCACGTGGGATGAGACCTATTTAAGAGTCACAGGTTAAAGAATGGGGCTTATTTGTACAAGTGTTGGAAATCTTTAATAAATAATCTAATTTTAAAGTTTGTTTAAATGGATAAATTTATTTTATGGTTTATTGCAATTTAAATATATATTGAGTGTATAGTAGAATATCTAAAAAATAAGTGGCAACTGGCGTACCGATTACGGAGTACCAACAGGGGGAAATACCCTTAAACCTCCTCATCTTAATTCATAAATATGCTTTAAATTTTAATTGGCTACTTAATTAATGTTAGTAGAAATACAAGATGAAGTTTCTAAAAATTCAAGTTAAATGGTACTAAAAAAAAAAAATAAATAAATAAAAATAAATAAATAAAATAAAATAAAATTTTAAATAAAAGCATTATTAATAATTGTCAGTTTGGTCAACCTAAATTTGTTTAGTCGTGACTATTCATTCCCTAGTTTGAATTATTGCATGAAAAAAAGCAACAACAACCTAGTATATTATTTTATGTTAAAACAGATTAATCGTTTTCAATAACTTAATGAATTTTCTATCTTTTATTATGATTAATTATAAAATATATATTCCAAAGGAAAATTTCTGACACCATTTATATATTTTTATACTTTTAATATGTTATAAAATAAATAATATAATATAATAAATAATTTTTATACTTTTAAATATACTTTTATAATAATAATTTTTAATTTTTTATGTTGTTCTAGTTGAAACATATTATTTATACAAGTTCTTTTTTTTTTTTTTTCTAATTTACACTTATTCGTATATTTACGTTAAGATTTACAGAACATTTTAAACTTTAATGTAAAATAAAATTATTCATTCTTGTGACTTAAGATGAAAAAAAAGGATTAAAAAAACTTCCATGAACATTAAAATAAAAACCCACAAAAAAATTTCTAATTTCTAATTATAATACAGCTTTTATTATGATCAATTATAAAATTTATATTCCAAACATTTCCCCAAAGGAAAATTTCTGATACCATTTCTATATTTTTAACATTTAAAAAAGAATGCATCTTTGTTCTGATAGAAACATATTATTTTTACAGTTTTTTTTTTATCTAATTTACACTTGTTCGTATATTTACGTTAAGATTAACAGAATATTTTAAACTCTAATTCAAGATAAAGGTATTCATTCTTATAACTTAAGATGAATAAAAAGAAAAAAAAAGCTTCCATGGAAATTAAAATAAAGAATTGAAATATTTATCTGAAATATTTAGAATTTTGTATTTAAAATATGTAGATCAAATAAGTGTTCACTTTCAAAATATACATAAAACGATTTAAAAAAATTTTTTTTTATGAATTCTTCGGTATTTTATACAAAGTAATTTTAATTTCGCAAAAAAAATAGCAAATATTTAATTTTATTTTTTTTTTCTTGATTTTTTTAAAGTATTGTAAAATGAAAGATAAAAAATATGAACTAACTAAAGCTGTAGTTTTCAAATTCCCAATTAGAAATATTTATTGATGTCTTTTAAAAGCAAGTACAAGCGAATCATATGGATAAAACGAATAACCCATTAACACTATACAAGTTAAAGTAACAGCTGAGAAAGACAAACATACCAAATCTCATTCATGTATTAATTTACTTAACAATTTTTTTTTTACTTAAAATAAAAGACTCAGCAATGTCAAGTAACACGTTGGTGGAAAGCTATGCTAAGAGCAAAGAGTAATGAAATGAATAGGCAAGGCAATGTTCCAAGTCACATGCCAAGGGCTTGCTAATATGAAGAAAGAAAAAAAAAATTAAAAAATAGGGTCAAGAGCTCACTCTACAACTTTTTTTTTTTTTTTTTTTTTCCATTCACACACATTAAACAGTTTGCTGTTACTATAAAACCATCCTTTCCTGCAAGAAATGCTTTTTAAAAGAAAAAAGAAAGAGCAGTTGAGTGCTGGCATTTTAGAAGTGCCAAAAACAATATACAGCGCTGATGAAAAAGGAAAACAAAAGTTAAATCTTGCTTAACCAAACAGAATAATAGAGGAAGCATTCACGTCGTACAAGTTGAACATGTTTGAAGAAGAAGAATAAAAAAAGTCTTCACTTGATAGATAAATAGTTTTAAAGAAGTTTACTTAGGTGAAAATTCTTCAGCCAGCATAAAATGTTTAAGCAATGGAAATTTTTTTGCAGGATATTTGCATGTGCAAATGCAAATACAAATGAAACACTATTTTTTTTAAATTTAAAAGCGTAAGAATTTTTTCGTGAATGAAAAGAAATTTATTCTGGACCGAAATTTAAAAAATCTTAATTAATCTTATTAATTATTAAATATTATAAAATCTTAAATTAATTTAAGAAAATTTACCTAACGATATTTAATTTTGAAATTCATGTGAATTCCAAATTTTTTCAGTGTTTTATATTTTTTTAAACATTTTTATTGTACTTTTTTTTTTAATCATTTAATATTTTATTTCTTATACATTTCTTCTTTCAAAATGTAAGGCCAACTTCATTGTTGCAATCAATTCCTACAAAAATAAATTTATTGTAAAATTCTGACAGATAATTTTTATTAAAAAATAATAAAATAACATTTATTTTAATATTTATGTGTAAGATTATAAGATAAATTTAATTTTTTGTACTAATGATGACTTTTTCTTTTAATAAAATAGAATGTCTTTAACGCTATTTTAATTATATTAATGTTGGAAAGTTGTTAGAATTTTGTTAGGAAAGTTGATGATTAACAACTAAAAAAAAAAAAAAAAAAGTTTAAAGCTCAATAATTTAAATTATTATTAATTATTTTAGAAAAATGAAACTTGAACTTGTTAAACGCTATTTTTTAATTATATTAATGGGAAAGTTGATGATTAACAACTAGCAAAAAAAAAAAAAGTTTAAAGTTCAATAATTTAAATTATTATTAATTATTTTAGAAAAAGAAACTTGAACTTGTTACAATCTGTATAATAGTAACATTATATCTTGTTATTTGTTAAAAAAATGCACGTTTTAGCTTAAAAAGTTCATTCCTATCTACCCCTCAAGTGACTACCTCTTACTTAGGAAAATGGCTTTATTTTTAGGATATCGTATCTATATATAAAGGGATCACTGTATTATCGTGCAAACATACTTTCCCCTTCTTTCTTTTGAAAAATTAAAAAAAAAAAAAAAAGAAAGAAAAGAAAGAAAGTTTAGAATATCATAAATTAGAACGCATATTTATTTTATCTGACAGTTTTAAGTGTTGCGCTCTTTAAGATTGGCGGCTTTACTCGCTTAAAATGGCATTTTATTTTACAGTTGATTTTTATACATGGAAGATATCAGTTGAATGTTTAGAAAGCCGATTAGGCCATACAGACCCTAAACATGTCATGAAAAAGTGGGCGTCGAAATACGAGACGCATGCGAATGAAAATAAACACTGTATTTGAATAGTAAGTATAACTATTTCACGAATAATAAAATTAAAAAAAAAGAATTCTTTCAAAATTAATTTAAGTTTTTCCAAATGATAACTAATTTTGAATTATTACAATTATTTTGTTTTACCAACGATATTTAATTTTGAATTATTAAAATTAATTTAAGAAATTTTGCCAATCGATATTTAATTTTGAATTAATTATTAAAAAATTTAAGACGTTTTTCCAAATGATAACTAATTTTGAATTATTACAATTAATTTAAGTTTTACCAACGATACTTAATTTTTGAAAATTATTAAAATTAATCTGAATTTTACTTAATTTTGAAATTCAGTTTTGTACCAGTTTTTTTTAAACATTTTTATTTATAATAAATTTATAACGTAATACGAATCGAAAGAATAAAAAATTACGAATTATGAGATAACTTTGAAATAGAATTAAAACTTACAGCGAGTGAAAAACGTTTTCATACAATCTGGTTATTTAAAACAATAATTATATTTTGTCAAATATTGTTAAATGAAATTAAGATTGTAAATAATATTAAACTTTTAAGATAAGAGAAAAAAATATTTGCATAAAATTTAATTCAGACAAATTTAGTTATTTTCTATTTCTCCCATTAAAAATATTTTTAATTCTTACTCAATCAATATGTTTTCAATAATATGATTCGACAGAATTCAGAAAATAAATAGTTCAACGTGAATTTTTATATTTTTTTTATTTTTTTTTCATATTGTTTCTTTATTTATTGTATTTTTCATTTATTTTTTTCATTACATTTGTTTAATTGTTTTAAGAAACGTCAATTCTCTGAATAACAAATTTAATTTCAAAATTTATAATTCCAAATGAAAATTTGTGCTTTTGTTTTCTATTGAAGTTGAGCTACGAGCAAATAATTTCTTAGTTATTTCTTTTAGACATTGTTTAGTTCACGTTCGCAATAGTTTAGAAAACATATTCATAAGTATGAGAAGCATGCAGACAGGATATGCGTGACTAACGTAGTAGAGATGAATACTAACATAAATAAAGAATGACATTCTTTTGTGAATTTTTTTTTTTTTAATATAACAACTGTAAGTCATTCAGAAATTTGTTTATAAAAATATTAATGAGTAATAAAGTTTTCTATTGATAAATGTCATTTAATTGAATACATTGCCAATAAAAAATAATAAACCTTTAACATTATAAAAATATATAATTCGTAGAACACATATTTATAAAAAAAAAAAACCTACCATTTTCCCTAAAGGGAAAAACAGCCGACCCACCCAATCAGATTTAACGTGACTATTTATGGACCGAGAGTCGTTCGTAATTCAAACGCCCGCAGACTTTTCGATGTACACCCACGTATTCAAGACGTCTGAAAGCTATTTGCTGGAAATGCCTACACGAATTACTCATTTACACACACAACGGTCGATTTAAACAAAACAAAAAAAAAAACACTGGTGAATTACTAACTTGATATTAAGGATTTTTGGGGTAGCTGATGTATTTTCGCAGGTGTGGCTTTTTTATAAACTTTCACACATACACACACAAAACTGCCAAGCAGATGTTTAAAGAACAATGCGTGCTTATGCTGACTGAGTTGAATTGTTTGTAGGTCAAATAAAAGAACTCATGAAAAATTGACAGAGGATTTGAGTTATATTTTTAACGCCTGGTATATAAATTCTATTAAAAGAAAAAAATTGAAGATACACACATATAAGCTTGTGCAGTTTAGAATTTTTTAATTAAAGCAATTAAGATTAAATTAATAAACTAATCGAAATATATAAAGTGAAAAAATAAATATAAAGGAAAAAAAATCGAAATAAAATAAAATTTATTTTCTACAATGAAAACGCAGTACATTATATACAATAAAATTCATTAGCTTGTCTTTTTAGACTCACAAAATAGCCATTTTTTTTTTTTTTTTTTTTTTTTAGAAATTTTTTTAAAAATTAAAAAAAAAAAGAAAAGATTATGATGTATAAATAAAACAAAAAACAATACTTTTAATGTTTTCATTGATTATTTTCAACACAGCATTTTAATTCCTATATCTCTTGAATGAAAATTTTCGTTAGATTAAAATAATTTTATTACCTCTATTATATGTTTATCTGAATTATGTTTATAAATATTAAAAAAAAAAAAAAAGATTTCTTAGTTTTGAAATTGAAATATAATGTATTCGGTCTTAAATTACAGAAAATCATAAGCAATTTAATTAAAAAATAAAGGAACATTATTTAATATATACAGTAATATAAAATTCTTAGTTAAGAAAATGTTATACAAAAATCATTATCCACACATTAGGTAGTTAACATACAAATTTCATTAGACAAAATATATAATAACTAAATTTTCAAAACATGCTTCACTTTTCTTTTTTACCTTAAATAAAAATTACATATTTCTACTGAGCGCTTTTATGTTTAAAATATGTCAAGAATTCCATTATTAACAAATTTAATTTAATTATTTTGATAGAGTTTACTATAAAAATATTGGGAAAACTTTTAGCCTTTGAACTTTCATTTTTTTTTACGATAATAAAAATTAAATTAATTTAATATTTTTGCTTTTAATACTTAAAATATACCAAAAGGAAAAAATGTTTCATAATGATTTAAATAGAAGAATTTAAAATAAATAATTAACGAAATTGTTGCAAAAAGTTTTAACAAATATTCTTTTTAATATTTTTAACTACAGTTATTAACTTTCTACAGATTTATCTAACGTAAATAAAATTAAGATGCATTATCAAACATAAGGAATATTTTATATAATTTTCATTATTAAATAGTATCTTTTGTTAAATTTTCTTTTTTGTACCAATTTGACATCTCAGAAAAGTCATGACAATATTTGATTTTTTAAGCCATTGCAAAATATTATTACCCCGAAACCAATAATTATCAAAAAATTTACGAAGCTTAACTGACTGGTTAAAATTTCATTAACCAATTATGGTTTGAAATGGAATTTTGTGTTTAAAATATTTACCGGCTTTCAAAAGTAAAGTGATAAGTACATCTATTGATGCACGAGTATCAATCAATCAAAAATTTACAATGGAATGTAGGTCAACGATATTTTATGGAGAGAAAAATAGATAAAGATAAGAATTTTTTTCTGTAATCGCCATTTTCTTCAAGAATAACCGAAATGTTCACAAAAGATAATTTTATTAGAATTAGAAAAGAATTATTCTGTTCCAAAGAATGGCGAAAATGAAAGTAATAATAATAACAATAAAAAAACTCCTAATGTTTCCATGACAACGCAATAACAAAACGATAAATCTATTCTATATTGATTTATACGAATTATTTACTGAAATTAATTGTTTTCCGAGATATATTAATAATAGGAAATTACCAAGTAAGAATATTCTTTAAATATTTACTGAAATTAATTGTTCTCCAAGTTTTTATTAATAATATGAAATTACCAAGTAAGGAAATTCTTTTCTTTTGAAAGTTATAAACTTGTAAAGTTATTAAAAAATAAAGTGAAAGAAAAATAAATTTTAGATAGTAAAAGGTATTAAAATCAAAAAAAAAAGGCAAAGGAAAAAGCATAATAAAATAAGAAATATAACTTACCAGATAGTAGCTGACGAAAAACGGCGAAAATTTAAGTTCCGGTTGCAAAGCAAAGACACACAACAAATGCGAACGCTTTGAGTGACTTTTTTAGAAAGGCTGAACAAGCGGCGGAAAGTTATACTCGTTGTCTCCCTACGCATTCTTGATTTCTCCCCTGTGATGCAACTCGTTTTCCTTTTTCTTCCACGAAGAGGGAAAAATGATTAAACCGTGCGCGGCGATGACAAGGTATTGCCCAGACAGCAAACAATAAAATTTTACGGTTACATAATAAATTCACAACTAATTAAGGAACACGAATTTTTTCGTGTTCGTCTTGTTGTGTCTGAAAATTGTCGATTGCCTTTAGGCGTATTTATTTATTTTGACAGGTCTGAGTAAGAACAGGTGTATGTGAAATGTAATAATGAAGTTGGGGCATTAATTAAAATTATTATTTTTCGTTAAAACTAAAGAAATTATTTTCAGAAAATATTTTAATTTTAATTTTTCCTTAAGAAAAATCTTGTTTTAAGTTTTTTGTTTATTTGAATCATGTTTTCTTTTGATACATTTTTATCTTTTTCAACTTTTTTATACATTTTAATTTTAATTATTAACTTCATTTATTTGCTTAGATAAAAAATAAAATAATACAAGTAATTTATTTTGTTGGGAGTATTTTTTCGTTCTGTTCTAAAAAAGTTTTATAAAACTTGAGTAGCAATTAAGTATCCGTCAAATTGTCAATTTTAAATTGCATAAAATTTTCAGTATCTATTTAATTTATGCAACAATATCCTCGACAAACGCTGTGTGACACTGTTTTTAATTTATAAAATATTCTTTTTCTTAAAGTCAATATAATATATATATAATATATAATTATGTGGTATTATACATATATTCTCATACAATTAAAATAATAAAGAATAATGCTGTAATCTATCACAAATGAACCACTGTTTAAGACAAAAAAAAAAAAACTAGGAATAATACTTCCATTGGCCTGATGACCGAATAGCTTGGGCTCTGGTGATCGATACCACAGGCTTCAGGTTCGAGTCCCGGAGGTGCCATGCAAGTTTGTAGCGGTTCGGAAACCATCTTAAACCGCAGATCCCAGTCTAATAGGATCGTAGAGCGTTGTGGGGTTGTGTTACTGGCATCCGTAGCATATCTTCAAGCTACACGTGCCCCCTGGGTAGTGCTAAATGAGTAACAGCGGTGCAGCCATTATTTATGGCATAAAGATTAACTACCTCTGTATTGCCAGCTGCATTAGAACAACAACTTTAATTAATTTGAGTAAAAATCAGTGAGAAAGCGTGATAGGTAAGAGAACCTAGATAGAAAAAAAAAAAAGGAAAGACCAAAGATGCCATTTTTAAGGTATTGCATTAAAAATTGTAGGGATAAAATGTGTGTACAGTGGAGTAGTTCTTGCGTGGTGTATACTGGTGAAAGTTGAATCTGCTATAGATTTGACTTTCTAGTTTCGAATCCCTTAAATCAAAGTGTCTAGCATTCAGAAACACCAAATTATCTCATATCTAAAGCATATAAAAGACTAAATACTTCTAGAAAACCTAATATAGTAGTGTACATACAATAACAGTAAATATCCCTGATATCTAATCTAAAAAAAGGAAATAATGGAAAGCAATACCAATATATATTTTTGTATATTTTATATAAATAAAAGGCGATGTTCATATGTGTGTACCCGACAGACTCAAAAATTGACCGGTTTCACTGAGAATTTCACAGTTGTTTTTTATTAGTGTCAGGAGTGCTTAGACCAGGAATGGCCAACCAAATTTAGACCAGAAATGGCGAGCTGCATGTGGCCCACGTCTTGGACATTTTTTCGGTCAGTGAGATATATCACACTTTTACAAAATATATTTATTTTATAATGGTCTAAGTAGTGAAAACCAATGTATTAAAAAAATACATTATGCATGAATCCATTCTATTCAAAAATTAACTGTCGAAGTGATGAGAAAATATTAACTTTGATTTTAAAATAATATTCTTGCGAATATATGACGGATATTGACTGTTTTATTGATGAGTTTACAGTAATGAGTTCACAGAATAATTAAATTATATTCTGGGAACTTGTGATTCGCATTATCTTGCAACATCTAACAGGTATTTATTTACAACATCTTAAAGGTGTGTAGTTTCATTTAATGATTTTTTTTTTTTTATTTTATATATTTATTTTATCTCATTTTTAGTTTTATATGCTTCGTTACAATGTGTGTTTAGCTTCATTATTATTATGTTATCTATGTTTACATGTAAGAATAATAGTAAAATAATAACTCATTATGTTTACATTTTTCACTTCAAAAAAAAATCTATCATCATCATCATAGGCGCAACAGCCCAGTGTTTTCAAGGCCGTCTACCTACTCTGGTAGATTTCGAGGCGAGAGATGTTTTCATTTTTACTGGGTAGGGTTGTCAACTTTGAGCTCTACAGTCATATAAGACCTTCCGGTCTTACATGACGGCTACTACGGCTATAGTCCTACGGCAAAGTGGATTGCGAACCACTACAAACATCCGTTGGCACCATCGGGACATGGATGTTTGTAGTGGTACCGAGATGAAACAGAGCGCAAAAAAGAAAAAAAGAAAAGAAAATGTCTATAGTGAGTCTAAATCTAATATGAGGATATATAGTTTTATATGCGGCCAGTGGAGTTAGGATGCATTTCCAAAGTGGGCAGCAAGATCATTTGGGTTGGCCACCCTGGTTTAGACAATGATTAAAATTAAATGCCATAAATTGTTTTTACAGAGTTTATTAAAGAATGAATTTTGACAAATTTCGACAGCTGTTTTTAAAAAAAAACATTTGTCCCGAGACATTGAATACAAAATGTTAATATACGAAATACTACAAAATTGGATTTTTACGTGCAAACCAAATAATTTAATATATATATAAATATTCTAATTTAATATATATATAAATATATAAATATTCTATTAATATATATAACGTAAAAGTGAGACGTATTAGTGAGATCACGAAATACGACGAGTTAATAATATTTGATATATTTAAAAAGACCAAGTTAGATAAATAAGTTCAAAATAGAAATATAATTACTAAAATAATAGTAGAGTGAAAAGCCAATTTGTTCATCAATGAAAAGCACTGTGAAAGTTTACTACAATATTGATAGTTTATTGAAAGAATAGATAGATGGAACATAGGAAATATAGCAAAGGATAGATAGAATATAGAAAGTTTACTACGAAATACTACAAATTTACATATTATATATATATATATATATATATATATATATATATATATATATATATATATATATATATATATATAACAGCAGTGAAAAAGGCAAGATAAATAATTATCATAAACATTTGAATTATGAACTTTTAATTGACTAAATGAAAATGAATTTAATTCAATTGAAAGTTAATAGAATGAAAAAGTTAAATAATATAATGAAAAGTCAATTTGTTCGTCAATAAAAACACTAAAAGTTTTCTACAATATAGATAGTTTATTGAAAGAATATGTAGATAGAAAATGGGAAAGAATATAAGTAATATAGGAAAGGATGAATGGAATATAGAAAGTTTACAACAAAATACTACAAGATTGGATTTTCATGTGCAAATCAAATAATTTAATAAGCTAAAGAATAAGGAAAAAATAAATATTAAGAAACAAAAACAGCAATAAAAAAGAAAAAAATAAACAATTATCATACACATTTGAGTTTATGCACTTTTAAATACGTAAATGAACAGATAGAAAAATTCAATTGTTGTTATTTAATCCATATGTATACTCAGATTTAGTAATAGCGAAACATTGCTATAAATATATATATATATATACCAGATAGATAAATAAGTTCAAAACAAAAATATAATTACATTATTTAAATAAAGTTATTTTATCTATCAATGAAAATACTGAAAACGATATTGACATTCTCGCGAGCGTGTTAAAATCAGTTTTTAAAGCACGGTTAAAAGATAAACCTTTTGAACTTTTTGTAATATCCTATATATCATCAAATATTTTGATTACAAAAAGTATTTGATGATATATACAGGATATTAGAGCTTCTTTATCACAATCTTGAAAATCGATATTTTTTTCTATTAGTTTTGGAATTTCTAGTTGCAGACGATAAATTTAAAAATTGCATCTGAAAAACTACAATTTATAGTTTGCGAAAAATGAATCGAATGTAAATAATTAACATTAAACAATTTTTCAAGGTTTCAAAAGACATTTTTTTTTTTTTAATTTTTTTAAAAAATTATATGACTTATATCAATCACAATCTTCCTCTAAAGTCTTTTGAAAATTATTATTCGTAATAATTTTTTTAATTCTATAACTTTCAGCAATCATTTTTTTTTATTTCGTAATATTTTACTTTTTATTTGCTTCCATTTTTAATTTTTTTTTTTTCTTCTTTTATGATTTTATTATTAGGGATTATGTGACACTTTATTGCATGGCAATTCCATGAGTCACAGTAAATAGGAAAAAAAGTCTTCTTCCTTTCTCATTCAAGTCAAAACAAAAATTTATTTTTGATAACCTTAAATTTTTTGTTGCAAATTGCAGCTGTTGAAGTTTTGATTGCTGTCATCTTGACAAGGCCAACTTATTTCAAACTAGTATAGCCTGAAGACATAAATTCTAGTATCAATAAGATATTATCATTTCAATATGTCTGAATACTGGAATATATATTTTTAAAGAATATTTCGTTAAAAGCACACTGCTTTGATCGGATATGTAGGCGCAAAAAAAAAAAAAGTATTTGTTAATATTTAAGGCTTAATAATTTTTCTGCGATTGTGACAAGAGAATCATATCCCACTAAATATACATTCTCATAATTTTATTAATGCTAGGATTTTTTTGATAGAAATCATGAACAACATATATTTTTAATAAAGATAACATTAAAATTTACATTAATTAAAATTAAATTATAATTACTTTAATTACATTATCAACTGAAAAAAAAATGAATACCGTTAATTTCCCAGACTGAAAATTAAATGCATAAGTTGCTAGCTAATTGCAAAGCTCATTTGCATTCCTTCAAACAAAAACATTTAATGTCAATATTTTTTTTAATAAAATTTTAAAAATATTTATAAGTACTTAAAGATAAACTTTAATTTCTTTAAAAATCAGAATAAAAAGATCAAAAAATTTTGGTGAGTAACGCGTTGGGATTGGTAAATTTGATCTTAAACATGGGTTCCATGTTTATTTCCATTTTAACATGGGTTCCATGTTTATGTTGGGAATGGATACGATAAATCCATAAACCAGAAAATCTTTCATTACACTCGAGTAGTTGGAGAGGATAGAACAATCTCTCCCCCAGATATTACTTTTAAGGGATTATGGTGAAGTGTAATGTATCGTTGAAATATCCCTGTTTAATGTTGAATCTGCTACAGAACTGCCACCATTGCAGTGGCAGATGATTTTATGTCAAAATACTCATTAATGGAAAACAATAGAAACAGAACAAAAAACTTTGATTTTTTTATTTATGAAAATCTTTGATATTAAAAAGTTATACTTCTAAGTAGTTCAGAATTGTACTGAAGAATTCATTTAAGTGGCCTGATGGACAATTGACTATCCCTCTGGCCTATTTGACCACAAGCTTCAGGTTAGAATCCTGGCTATGGTATGGATGTTTGGTAGTGGTTCGGAATTCACGATAAATAGTAGGTCCTGGACCCCAATTAGCCTAAAGTGTGCAAAAAAAAGGACTGTAAGAGCGACAAACCAAACATCTTTTTTTCAAATTCTTTTTTTACCTTACATATTTAATGATTGGTATTTAAATTGAACTCAATGATTTTCACTGGGAATTCAATTTCGTTTTCATGTTTGAAAATATTTTTTAATAATCTTTTCATAGCTTTAAATGGTTTTTTTAAACAAACATATATTATTTGTACAAGCAACATTTGTTTGCGTGCTTTGTGTGCAATATATGTTTGTTTAAATGTGCAATATATGTTTGTTTAAAAATGTGCAATATATGTTTGTACAAACAATATTATATGTTTGTTTAATATGTGCAATATATGTTTGTACAAAACATATACGCCAAACAACAATGTATTGCTTTTCTTTTTAGAAATTCAGTTTCCTTTTTCATGTTTGAAAATATTTTTTTAAGCAAATATTTTCGTGGCTTTTAACTTTTAGACAAACATATGTTATTTGTGCAATATATATTTATACAAATAATGTATGTTTGTTGATATGATTAATATATATGTTTTCTGCAAACATATATTGCACAAATATATATAAACAACAACATATTATTGTAAATGAAATATAAACATATTCAACTTTTTATCTTTTATAAAATTTCCTACTTGCTAAAAAAATAAAAATAAAATGTTTTTAAAAAGCATGATTAAGATTTAAATTTTTACCAAACCGTAACTTATTTTATGTTTTTGTAATTTAGAAAATGTTCTTCCCGGCATTGTATTGCTCATTGTTGAGGGCGTATTGTTGTTTACACTAAATCATTCCAACATGTGCTTACTCTAGAAAATTCTCGGGGTTTATTTTGATTTCCTTCCATAAATGATTCAGCAAAAAAGCTCCATTTCGTAGGC
Source organism: Caerostris extrusa (assembly GCA_021605095.1). Classification (NCBI taxonomy): domain Eukaryota; kingdom Metazoa; phylum Arthropoda; class Arachnida; order Araneae; family Araneidae; genus Caerostris; species Caerostris extrusa. Next base: position 103,821 of record BPLR01001939.1, read on the forward strand.
AATAACCATTTCTAGCAAGCATAATAAATTAGGCTACTAATGAGAATTTCGTTCTCAGAATGAAGTTTCCCTACGCTCTGGAGGGTGCTGCAGAACATTCTAGAAAAACTATCGCCGCCATTTTGTCTTTTTTTCCTTTCTCTCTTTACTTTTTTCTCTCCGCTTCCAGAACAACTCGCGCGCTCCATTTGTTGCGGGCAGGGATCTCAGTGGTTATATTTAGTTCTCTGTGACCTTGACTGAAACTCAAAGACGGAGGCCGACTCAGTTCCAGGTAATTTTTAAAAATCAAATCCACATGCATTATCGACATTTTGGGGTCACAACAATAGAATGGTTTTGGTTTCACAATTTATTTCTGCTGGCAAAACAGAGAGGATTTCTATTTTGCTGCGAAGTAATGCTCAGTTCGCAAAAATAGAAGTCTTTTAAATATTCCGATTGTATCGAAGAGGTGGAATAAACGAGCAATACGTAGC